>JAKCPI010003131.1:0-49371 GCA_023213315.1 Euborellia annulipes
TAGTTTTCCGACAATAATTATTTACTTATGGAATATATTTAAATGTCTCAATTGTGTTATTAAAAATGTTATATTTCCTGACCTGAAAAAAAATTTAAATTAGCCTTAATTCTAATCAGTTAATTTATAAGAATTATGAATTAGTGTTCTAATTTATGTTTACTTTTAATTTTCCAAAAAGTATTGAAAATTTTCTCTCTTCTCTCACTTTTATACACTCACAAAAACACTAAATAAAAAATAAACACCAAAAAAAGATATCTTCATCTACTACAACAAAACGTGTATATAGTAAATGAAATTAATAAAAAAAGAACAGCAAGGTTTTAAATAATTAATTATCTCTTGCTTGCCGAATGCAAATTATATACTATATATATATATATATATATATATTTGATGAATATATATATATTTACCGTAAACCGAGAGTCTGAGGAAATCATATCAGTGAGAATGAGTGTGGATTACAAGCAAACGAGTGCGGGGGCTGAAAGGGATCCTACCTAGCCTAACACAAAATACGCAAAAAGACAATAGAGAGAGTATTTGTAACCCCGTCTCCACCATCAGATCGGTGGAGCCCTCGGGTTCCTAGCCTCAAGGATTGCAATTTGGACCCTCCAGGCTATTCCTGGAGAAACTGCACCCTTCCCTGACTCGATTTACTCATAGAGCCACCTCAAACCCACCCTCACAGATACAAAAACCTATCAGACTCACGAATGCGCCAACAAAAAATTGCTTTTCGCAAAACACAAGAACACTTGGAACCTGGGCTTCGATTTTTCAATTAGATCTGACCGCATCTCCTTATGAACAGTTCATGGAATAAATCAAAGAGAATATCTTTCATTTTAGTTCTCTGTATGGATCCTAAATTAAAAAAACAAATCACAACAAAAAACAAGGCATCCTAACAAAACGAACTAGGTAAAAGATTAGAGTAAGGCACCTGAAGCTAATAACAACAACTATCCAACAGAGACCTAAAATGAAAGTATTCACGTTGGTTCTCCACTATTAGATACAGGTTCAAAAAAATCCCTCTCGTTGGCTCGATGGCATGGTGCACCCTCCACCCCTGTATATTTAATTCTTTAAACTACATTTAAGGTGTGAAAATAAATTTTCTAAATTATAATTATCGAAAAGTGAATACAATTAAAATTTGTATTCGTTTAGCAATCATACCTTAAGCCCTGGGTACCAAGATGATGAAGAAATCCGGCGGCGGAAGAGGAGGCTCTTTACTATTTGGAGTCAGCTGAAAAAAGAACATCCTAACAAGCTAATCTAATCTACCCCCTTCAATATTCTTGCACCATGCATAATACCTTTGTTCTGTTGACCCTCAGGAATCTGTAACAAAAAAGAAAAAAATGAAATTAGAATCACATCATTTATATATTTTTGGATTTATGTGTGTATGTCTAGAGAATAAAATATTTACCTCCTGAGGGGTTGACGGTCGCTCGAAGCTGCTTGCCTGGCACTCGTAGAGCTGATCCATCCCTGCACTCGTAGAGCTGATCCAGTTGATTGCACTAGGTGAACACTTAACAGTTAACACTGAACACTGATCACAATTGCACTGGGGAAACACAAACCTGCAAAAGAGAAATTGTTTAAGAATCTTCCCTTAGAGATCTAGCAATCTAATGAAATCAATGATTTTATAAATGAAGTTTAAATAATGCATTTTTCGCAAAAATGTTTTATTCTAATCTATAGTTTGATCCTTGATCCTTAATGAATGTATCTAACTATAAAATGTAAATGTACTTACCAAAATGTAGAAATTAAAGGAATCCTGGGCCGGGTGACATGTGCCCTGTTATCCATGTCAAGCCCTCTCTGCACGACTTAAGGCGATGGTTAAAGATCGAGCAGACAAGCACAGGCAGGCAATGACAGGTTAAACTAGAAAGAAAAAAAAAGAAAATTATGAAAAATCTTCATTTCATAAGTATATATACACACACAGAGAGACAATTTAGTAAATATTTTTTTGAATATTTGGCATAATTGGGACAAAAAGCTCCCTACCCGAAGTTTTTCAATAGGAAAATTCACGATTTTATTTGAAGGATTTATTATCAAAGATGTCTACGATTTTACAAAAATATTTTTACCCTCCCGGGGATTTAAGTGTTTTTCCTGGGCTGTCCATAATGTTCTCTATAAGGGTGAATTTATCAAAATCAAAAATAAACATAAATATATATATATATATATTTAAAATCGGGTGGAATGAAATCAGCTTTTAATTAGATCACCTGGTGACTTTATATATATATATTTTGGAATGGATCATAGTGAGACATCATTATTAATAAATAGGCCTATAAGATTTTTCCTATTATATTTTATTTGTTAAACTTTAAGTCTAAGCACAAATTGCATACAAATAACAAGTGTCTGTAACTAATAAAATCACACGATTAGAGACCAAAAGTTGAACAAATAAAATAAAAGAGAAAAATTTGCAGTGGAATCCAATATATATATATATATGAGGATAATAAATAAATAATTAAGTGACCATAACTGATCTTGATAAATCCATTCTCATCTCTTTCAAATTAGAAAATCATCTTTTATTTTAAATATAAAAATTGATTTTTTCTAAATAAAATATATATATATACATAAGGATATCAGCATTATAAATATTCGTTTAATAAGAGAAAAAAGAAGCTTAAAAAGGGAAAAAGAAGAATATTATCTGATTCCAAAATGAAATAAAAATTTGGAAATTAATTTTTTGTACACAAAAGGAAAAAATATTTAGGATTAAAACTGAATCACAATAAGACTTCCTATAAATTAATAAAACATGCTATCTATTTAAATCACATTTAATAATGAATATTTAAGAAACAAGTGTAAAATTAATTATATTAAAATTTTATTAGCTGTAATCTGTCAGTCTGATTTTGATAATTTGGAACACAGACTAGATTTAAAATTCACTCACATTTAAGAAAATAATTAGAGAAATTAAAATAATTAACGAAATGCATTCAAGGAATTATCAAAGAATATATAAATAAATAAGAATATGAAAAGAGAAGAAAGGTTAACTGGGCAACTAATTATGCTAACTCACACACACATAAAATGATTTAATTTGTTAGAAATAAATATTACATAATAAAATCATGCCGAATGGATTAATTAGCAAAAGAAATAATTAAATTTACCTTTAAACTGTGCTGATCAAAAGGACGAGTTGGGCTTTCACGTGTTTTGGAGGGCACAAAATAACATGTCAGAGAGGATGTCAAAATGGACGACCAACTCATTGACAGTTAATCATATTAAACATTTCTCAGAGGGAAAAAAATATTTTTTCATAAATTAAATTATTCTAACTTTAAAAAATAATTTAGAATAATTTTTTATAAAAATTTTTATTTTTCTTTTAATTAATTTTTTATCATTTAAAAAAAAAAATTAAATTCAGATGTCAGTTCAAAATTCGTATTTTTCTTTTTTCAAAGCAATAAAATTATTTTAAAAACAAAATTAATTTAAAAAAATTCTTACATCATTAATTTTAAAGTTAAAATAATTTATTATTTAAATTTTATTTTTCATATGGATTTTGTTATCAGAGATGCTGTTTACTATCTGTCATCGGTTGTCTATGAAAATAAATTTTCAATAAATCTAATATAAAATTGATATAAAATTTGCAAATTTTTTTTTTTTATTTTAAAAAATTATTTATTTTGTTTTTAATTTTATTTTTTATATAAACCCATGAATATATTGCATAAAACTTAATTCCCATATTATGTGATATGACATTTCTATTTTTAATCTTGATATTAAATGAAAATTTTAATTCTTACCATTTCTCATTTAGAAATTTTTTCAATTCTGAAACCCGTTTTTATTAAGAGTATATATATATATATATATATATATAGAACGACCCCCGGTTGTCATCGGTATAATATAGGCTAATTTAATAAATCAATTAATTAAACCCTCAGCAGCCGAGAGGAATATATATATTTATTTATTTATTTATTGAATTCCTACCATTCCCTTCTCAGGCTTTAGGGTCAGCTATATACAATTTAATTACAATTTTGTTTATAAATACAAAACCGATTTACTTATGTCTCACTTGACAGAAATAGAGAAACGGAGAGGAATATATATATATATATACACTTGCGAGCAACCAAATCGACTCAACCCTCTTGCCGAGTTTTCGGATCAAAATGTCTTTGCTTAACTACTTTTTTTTTAAATAAATCTTATTTACAAAGTTTGGAATCTAATCTTTGAAACAGTACCTTTTTTATTAAAATTGGTTAAGTAATTTCGATAATACCATTCATAATGTGGAGACTTTTCAAAGTAAAACGAAAATTCATAAAATTTTTCCTAACTTTTATTTATTCAATAATAGATATCACCTCCCCTAGATCTGATGACGACTTGTAAGCGATTCTTTATTGATTTCATCAATTCTTTGACCTGATATTGAAATCGTCCAGAATACAAAACATTTGAGCATTTAATCTAAATTCTCGCCTCCGATTTAATACTTCCAAGATTTATTTTTCGAATTAAAAAAAAAAACAAATACTTTATTTATAATCTTTATTATTGTTAACTCATTTTAAATTAGGGACCATTCAAGTATTACGAAAGCAAGTTGATCCCCTTTCAAGCAAGCAATAGTAAACAAACATCCTGTTCCATTTTTTAGCCTTTTTTTTTCTTTTTAAAAGCCAATATATAATCAACTTATCCCCCCCAGGTGGCTGAGGTAATACTTGTATGTTCCCTTATGACAATTAATAAATACATAACAGTCGATTATGTGCTAGGCACATTATATTATTTGATTATTAAACTAAATTGTATTTTCATTAGAAAAATATTGATTGAAAAGCCTTTATTTTATCTTCTTTAATAATATTTAAATGGTAAATGATTAGACAAGGCCTGCAGCATTCACCATACTGTAGAAAATGGAGTTTTTGTTTTCCAAAAGACGACTTGGGGAGTCCATCTCCACTAGAAGTCCCTGATCCAAAACGATGATCCTAAACAAAATTAAATTCATTAATCTCTATCGATAATACTAAATGAATTAGGGATTTTTGAAAGTTTCGAAAGCTAAAATAAAAATTTTCATTGCTCATGAAGTTATAGATGAAGAAATTTATTCTATTTCTAATCGGATATGAAACATTTTTCTATTTATTTTCCTTGGAGCGAATCCGGGTTGCTTTATTTCTACAAATTGGCCTTCTTCAAAAATGATAAATCTATAAAATCCTTGCATAGGGCTATCTGATTTTTTCAAATTCATTATTTTTACTATATATAGAGTGCGGCGCATGAAGTGTTTGTTACCAACTCAAAACACTATAGAAAATTTATTTTTCAGTACTTTTATTTGTTAGAAAAAGCAAAAATATTCTAAACATATATTTTTTTTATAAAACATCGTTTTATTCTATGTATCTATGCTTTAATAATTTAATCATAATGGTTTCAGAGAAGCTTTCAAAACCATTTGAATTTAGTAATAATACTCAGGGAACAAACACAGGGAAACACTTCATGCGCCGCACTCTGATATATATATATATATATATACAACCCGAGAAAACTTATCTTCGCATATATATATATATATATATATATATACACACGAGATCGTATATAAATAAAAAGAAAAAAATTTCTTCTAAAAAAGAGTTATTTAATAAATAAATTGTTTAAAATTTTGAATAAATTGAAATAATCTGGTGTGACTGGTCGCACAGCACAAACCTTTCAATTCAATTTAAGGCATATTAGATATCAGTAGCCTACTTTATAGCCACATATCTTTATTGACTACAGGGCATACCCTAGTACAGTGGTTCCCAACCGGTGTGCCCCGGCTCTCAAGGGGGTCTCATGGTTGGTTAGGGGGGGGGGGAGAGATTTGGAAAAAAAAAAAAAAAAAATTAAAATAATATTTTTATGGGTAATTTTCTTATTATAAAATAATTTAATTTTAAATTTATTTTTTTTTTTAAATAAAAAGAAGGGCGGGTTGTTTTTTTTTTTTTTAACGGACCGTTGGGGTGCCTTGGGCTTCAAAAGGTTGGGAAACTCTGCCCTAGTATATATAATTTATTATTTATTATAATAATAATAAGCCCTATATTGAAGTTAAATGGAAATCTTACTTGTCAGAATCTAATATTGTATTTAGACGATGAGCAATCGTCAAAACCGTACAGCTACTAAATTCAGTTCGGATTGTTCTCTAAAAATAAGAAAAAAAACAATTAAAATAATTTAATGATTTGAATAAACATATCAAATAGGAGAGGATGAAATTAAAATACCTGAATAAGTTCGTCCGTTTCTATATCTACAGCAGCTGTAGCTTCATCCAGAATTAAAACTTTGGTTTTGCGAATAAGCGCTCGTGCCAAACAAATCAATTGTCGTTGTCCCACGCTAAAATAAAATTAATCAAATTAATATAGAGGTGAATCATTTTAACTAAACAAACTTTAATGGAAATATTTCCAATAGGCTACAAAATTTGAAATATTTGTTTGCATCATTGGAATGAAAACCTCTGGTTTCTTCTCAATTTCATTAGAAAGTTGATAATCGGGCAACCTTTCAAATTATCAGAATAATAAATGTTTAAAAGAGTTAAGGGGCTTCAGGAGGGCCCATTGAATCTCTAGTCCGAATCTAGTGAGGCGTTATAAAGTATTTAGCGCCTTAAAAAAGATGCCGTTTTTGACCCATTTCATAATTGGACCCTGTTATGCAATGGTTATGGTGTGTCAAAGACCAAACATCGAGTTTTGAGAAAATCAACATTAAAGTTTTTTGTTTTCATTGGATTATATATAATTTTTGTTGTCAATTGTGCAAGTAACATTAAATATAAATTTTTTTAGGACATATTTCATAAAAAATAATATTAATTAAAGCATTTGAAACAATATTCCGTGCTTAACTCAATTTTGAATTTTTTGGTCATGACACACCATTGCATAACAGGGTCCAATTATGATTAAATAGAACTTGGAATATTCACCTGAGATTTTCACCTCCTTCGGTGATTTCGAATTCAAGACCTGAGTTATTTTTAAAGAATAACGCTAAATGGGCATGTTCGAGAGCTCTCCAAAGGTCAGAGTCATCGTAGTTTTCAAAAGGATCCAGGTTAAACCTAAGATAAAAAAAAAGAAACAAAAACTTGATTAATTAAAAACATGGAAATTATTTATTTACAATTTATTTATCAATTTAACTATCCTTCCCGAAAGGAGAAATAAAATATTTATTTTAATATCAATTGATATTATAAAAAGGAAATATTGTTTACCTGAGAGTTCCTGAGAAGAGAACGGGATCTTGAGGAATGATTGTGAGTCTGGAACGCAGTTGATGAAGTCCTAATTTTGAGATGTCGACTTTATCAATCAGAATCCGGCCACCGGCTGCTTCCAAAAGTCGAAAGAGACTTAGCGTCAGGGAAGATTTCCCGGCTCCAGTACGACCTACGATTCCCACCTAAAGAACATAGAGGCAATTTATTTATCTTTCAAAATTGAAAGGTTCGTGTATAATAGCTGTGCAGATTTACTTTGGTTGTAAACAAAAGAAAGAATGAAAGAGGATGCAACTTGTTATCGTTTCATCCGTTTGTTATCGCCTAGGCTGACGTTTCGATGCTGATTAGATAATAAACAAGAAATTTTATATACATATATATATATATTAGTGTGTTTCATTTGAAACGAACATTTTTTTATTTCGCGGACACACCGAAATATTGTTCCAAACATCGAAAAAAATTCCCTCCAAGTTTCAGCCCTTAATTTTAATTTTAAGTAATTCCTCTCGATCGTTGAATTTTTTCCATTTAAATAATAAATCATTGTATTTTTTTTAATTGTTATAGCTCAGTCCTTTTTTATGATTTTTCATTGCAATTAGTCGCAATCTGTAGTGTATTAGACACTCTTTAAAATGTCCAATATTGTTTTATTGTTACTTGAACCGTTTCGTCGGTCCCGAAAGTCCTATTTCCATGAAATTGTCACATTTTCTTTGTTATTAACAAAACGGCTGATGATACAATAAAAAACGTAAGGAAAAACTTGCAGAAAATTAGATTTTCTACAAAAAATGTCCTATGAAATATTTAGCTCGAAGTGCGTTATTTATTCACAAGATATATTCAGTTTAAGTGCTTAAAATTAAAATTAAGGGCTGAAACTTGGAGGGAATTTTATTTCGATATTTGGAACAATATTTTAGTGTGTCCGAGAAAATAAAAATATGTTCGTTTCAAATGAAACACCCTAATATATTATATCTATATATATATACAGTATATCTATGTCGTCTCTTCCGCGACTAGGTTTATGTAAAGACAGCCCGCCTTTCAGGGAGACAACCAGGACCGCCTCAACGAATGAATCGTCAACTAGCTGCACTCACTTTCTTTTACCTTTTATAATTTGAATGTTAAAATTTGATAAAATGAGTTAAGGCCCTTTTTATATTTAACTTCAAGATCAAAAAAAATTTTGCTAGGAATATTAATAAAATAGACAAACCTTTTCTCCGCCAGCAATTCGGAATGAAATGCCCTTGAGAACGAGATCAAGACCTTTTCGATATCTCACTGAATAATTTTCGAATTCCACTTCACCTTCAATTGGCCAATCTGTTGGAAGTTGAACATTGTCGTTGTGCCATGGAGCTTCCTGTAGAAAATCAGAAGATATTGAATATTCTTGTGTTGGAAGAACGAGTAGATTAGTTCCCCAAAATTTATTGACTTAATCTAACAATTACCTCTGTTTTCAAATAATTAGATTTTTCAGTTATACCAGGTGCGCAACTAAGTTTCCGGGTTTCTCATATGTATGATGCTAACGACACATGTAGTTGACATACATATCCTAAGTTGGTTTTTTCTTATCGGTTAGACATCTGTCAAAGATAACCAATCACAATTCGAACACAATTCATAAATGCAAAATCATTTTGCTTAACAACGAAGATGTCGAGTTTTGGGCCAAATAAACAGCTTGAGAAGCTTTTTTTCTGTTTTAACTTGAAAAAAAAAATGAAGCACGTCGTTTTATTGAAAAGGCCTATGGCAAAGATGCACCATCGAAAACGACCTGTGAAGATTGTTAGAAACGCTTTAAAAGTGGCGATTTCGACACTAAGGACAAAGAACGCTTGGGTGGGACCAAAAAGGAATTGTGGGCCTACTATGAGCTGCTGAAACCGGGCGAAAGTTTCAATGGGTATCGCTACCAAAAACAAGTGATAAATATGAACCAAGCTTTGCTCGAAAAGGGGGCACAAGACACAAACGAGTGTTATTGCAGCACGGCATCGCTCCGTCCAAACGCAATTCCATGGTACAGGACACCATCAAAATGCTGAAATGAGATCTGCTACCGCACTAGCTATATTCTCCAGATCTGGCACCGTCCGATTATCATTTGTTCGGTCGATGGCGCTTGGCTTGACAGAACTACACTTGGCCAAATTCGAAGAAAAGCAAAATTGGTTGGATGAAGAGTTTCGCTCGAAGGAGTGCGTCGTTTTATCGTTGCGGTATTCATGTATTTTTTATGAAATGTTTCATTGATCAAAAAAAAAAACCGGGAAACTTGGTTGCGCACTTAAAAAATCGCTTCCTCCACATATTTTACTTTTTAAAGAATTAATTATTTAATTGTAAAAGTAAGATTACCTGCTCTGTTTCGCCATATTCTTTAATTCGTTCAACAGAAACGATATTTGTTTCCACATCGGAAGTCATACGAACGAGCCAATTGAGGGAACGAGTGATCTAAAAATATAAATACAGATAATATATTTATAAGTATTAAATAGTTAAATGTAATTAGAAATATCTGCATGTTTAAAACAGCCAAAGACTAACAAGGGTTCAGCTCTTTCTCTTATTTTTTTTTTGAAGCACACATAATGTTTAATTTTTCAAAGTAGATAACTAATAACATAGATTTAGCATAGCCTATTTGTTAATTTAATATTTCGCAATTAATTAAAATAAAATTTAAAAAATTCTTTTGATTAAGAGCCTAGACACTTTAAATTTTAATTTCTTAGGACCCTATAAGGCCTTGCTTTAGATTTCCATCTCTTTTAAATATGAATTAATTTGCTTACCCTGAATGCTGTACTAATTGATAATCCAGCCAAACCAGAATTAATTTCACGATTTAAGACTGCAAAGAGAGAAGCAGAAAATAATAATATATTTCCAAATAATTCAAGACGAATTCCAAGCCATCTGAAAGAGAAATTTTATTTTTTTTAATTAATAAGAGAAATAATTTATAAGGTATGAATTGAAGGGAACAAAATGCAAACGTATTACATTAATATTGTAATTAGTAAATGCATAAATATTAAAATATTTTAACACAGAATAGTTGCTTCATACGTCATTTTGAGTTTTTGAGAAGCTGATTTACAGGAAAATTGAAGAAGAGCTTGTCTAATTATTTGATGTGTATTTAGAACTAACAAAAGAAACAATGTTTAAGGAACAAAAAATACTGTAGAGTCAGATAATCCTACCTTCATCCATCAAATGTATCATTAAAGCAGAGTTGTTAAAAAAAGTAATACTTTTTTAGATTTTGACCAGACCATTGGTCAAAAGTGGTTAAAATCGTCCAAAATTAGTTTTAACCACAATTTTTTTTTCAATTTATGCTATTAATTATTGATATAAACATATGTATAATTTTCTCTTACTTATATATGTTAATGAATAGAGAGAAAGTTTTTCAATCATGACACAAATTCGAGATTTTGATGTTTTGAGGCCTTGAGTCCGAAAAAAGGGGGTCCCGCAAAAAGGTCTGTCTGTCAGGGGTAAAAAAAAGCAAGAAGGAAAAGAGCTTCCAGGTTGAAATTTTATATTTAAGTTAGGTACCCTCCCGACTTGAACTTTTTCTTATTCTTATGTGTTATTGGAAACTAAATACCAGTATATACTGCCACAAAATAAATCTGGCGTGACAAGCGCAGAACACAACTTTCATTTAGCGAATGTAAGAGAAAGTTGTGTGTTGTGCGGCCAGTCATACCTGATTTTTTGTGTCGTAATATATTTAGTCTTCGATAGTAAAACCCTTGAAATCAAATTTTTTTTAAATTAATGACCCATTTAACTGCGGAATTTAATTTTAAAATACCCCCACACAGTTGGGAATTAAAATTAAATGGTCAATAAAAACCACTGGTCAAAATTGGATTAAAAGTGGTTTTAACCACCCTGGTTTTAACTGAACAACCCTGCATTAAAGATGAGTGACACAATTTTTTTTGACTGGTCTCATTTAACGAGTCTCGGACTTGAACCAAAGTTGACCTGCCACTTGACCAAAGCTCCCTAGCTCGGACAAATCAATTTTTCCAATTCAGATCTATTGGAATGCACATTAAGAGCCACAACAGGGGGACAAATTCCCAAATAACGTTCCAGTTTAAACCCCAATCCATTTCAGAGTTGTTAGTTGCCTGATATTAGTTTTTCATTATTGAGGTTTCTTTGATTATTTTATCATTTGTTAGTCAGTCAGGACTTTCTAAGTAGGTTTATTTTTTTAAACTTATGTAAAGAAACAAATAAATGCTAAACCTGCCTTTTATCATTTTGCGACTAAATACTATCAAGTTAAAAGCAAATATGTGTTTCTCTATGCGCTCTTCCGGAATTTAGCAACATCAGAAAGTGTAAATTTTGAATTAATTATTCTATTTGATGACATTTTAAATAATAATTAGATAATTTAAATTCCAGACTGATCCAAAAAAGGAAAAGAGCATAAAATAACAAAAAATTGAAGAATTATGCTGTTTTACTTTCTAATTTATAACTTTATAAATAAATTTCGATTTTTAATATTTGCCTTTATGAATAAATTACTTTAAGAAGTTATTTGAAAGCAAATTTACCTATTGGCGATTATATTTGGATAAACACACATTTGGTTAAAGTCCAATTTTTCCTCTGAAGTCAAAATAAAGCGCTTTTGTTGAGAATAGGCTCGGACCGTAGTCGCTCCCAAAAGAGTCTCCCCGAAAAAGGAATAAAGCGGGGATCTCGTGTTCGATTCAATTCTTTTTAGCTGCCTCGAAGTTGCCACAAAAAAGCGCTATATATATAAAGAAAAATATCTTTTAGAATTCTCAATTTTATATTATTATGTGTCAGTTTTGAGCAATTGGCCTACGCTGGCTTTATCTATTTAAACTTTTTATGAATCAATATATGTACATTATATATAAAATATATAATATATATATATATAAATATAAATAATAGAATATATTACCTAAAATAAATATTATTCCTTAATGGTTTATAATAACATACCTGGCAAAAAATATAAACAAAACTGAGAGGTAAAACAATGGCCAAAAACCAAGGAGTCGCTCCGCAGATGATGCCGATTGTTGCAATTACCTGAGCACCAACAAAGAATTTACAATTATTTAATTTAATTGTTAATCAAAATTTTATTTTTATATTATAGAATACAATTTAAATATTTATAAAAAGTTTAGTAAATGATATTTTTTCGTCACTTTTTTTATTCGATCAAAATTACTTGGAATTTCTGGCTTAAGGGGCTTCGGGAGGCAAAGCTATGGGTATGTTTTTGCCGGTAAGATGGCGATAGGGGTCTTAAAAAGTTAGCCAAAAAGCCCAACTATTACCAAAATTTGCCAACAGATGGCTGGATGGTAGAGCTATATTTAATCTCATGCAAATAAATGAGAGAAGACAAATATTTGATATCGATGACCTATGAATAGTTTATAAATATTATTATATATTATATATCATTTATAATAGGATAAAAATATATAAATACTAGTCGCAAAGCCCGCCTTCGGCGGGCTTTCCGCCTAGCCAGGGGGCTGCGCCCCTGGACCCCTTGCTCGCCTTCGGCGAGGAAGTTTATTCCCAATTTGGGATATTTCTTGTTGCAATGCAAGTGTTAAGATGTTAAGGAAGGATCTTATATTCAAGCGAGGCGAGGGTACCTATTGGGAACAGCACAAAAGGGTCTGTTTATGACTGTTTAAAGGGTCAGTCACCTCTCTTCGTTTTTCAACTGCTGCGTAGCCCCCACCCCCAGCCCATAGTCAGGTAGGAAGCTGGTTCACACAGCATAAAGGACGCTCTCTAATTTCTAGCCAATTTGTTGATTTTGTGTTCCCATATTGAAGAAATTTGATTATAATTAATTTTCCAAAACATTTAAGAGATTCAAATTATTACTACGTTACTCCCAGAGCCATATACTATATGTATACTTAATTTCAAATGGATTCATTGAAAATTGTGGATTTCTATAGAACATATACATACATATTTACATACATACATACATTTTTCCCATTTCATTTTTATATATATAGATAGGCTTATCTGATAACAGCCGGCATGGCTGTTAAACAAGCCTACCATCTTTTGCAAGAGTGATGAACTAATTAGCCGTTAATTTTTAAATATATAAGAAATTTATTTTTGACTTAGTCACAACTTTATTTAATTATAATAGGTTGGATATTAATGATTTTTACATTTTTAAATTTGAAAAAAATTTACAATTTTCTTAAAAGAGTTATTTTTTGCATTTTTTATAAATATATTGATAAAAAAAATATTTTTTAATTAATCGTAATTAAATAAAAAAAGCATCTATTATGTAAAATGTTCAAGAATTTAAATAATTTAAAAAAAAAACCGCATAAAAAATACTTTAAAATGCCTCAGCAGTTTCGGACTAAAGATTCATTGTGTCCTTCTGAAGCCCCTTAATCCAATTTCTAATTGAAGAAAACATTTACCTTTCGGAATTTATTTATTAATTGAAACATTAAAACTATATAAATACCGTGAGGAAAGTAAGAATCCAGCCTCGTAGAATTGAAGCGATGTAATTGTCAAGGGTATCAACATCTTTAGAAAATCGATTAACTATTCGTCCTAAAGGCGTTGTGTCAAAAAAACTTGAAGGGTTATGCAACGTCCTTCTCAACATGTCCGCATGTAGAAGTGAGGAAGCGGCAATGGCTCCTAATTCCAGAGCCAAACTAGCCGGGAATAAAGCCACCACTAAAAATACGCAATTTAGATAGAGAATATAAAAAAAAATTAACCAATTTCTTACCTTGGCCTGCCACTAATCCTCCATAAATTCCGAGATAATAATCACGTTCTGATGTGTCAGTTGTATTACTAACAGACCAGAAGGACAACCAGACGCTGGTGCATATTGAGAAAATTTGAAAAACGATATAAAAAATGACTGTAAACATTAAAACGGACATTCCTGCTGATAAAAAATATTTCTTAAATGTGCTGAATTTTATCTAAAATAATAAAAAATTAATTCGTTAGAAATTTTGATCATAAAAAACATTATCCCAAAAAAACAATTTTTTTTTCGTTTTATAAACGTGTATATAGAAATTGAAGACCATTGAATAAATTGTCGAAAGGTAGTATTTTATAAAAAAAGTTAAAGAGAAAAAATTATTTAATAATGATAACAACTTTAATTTTAAGACGGAATCTATCTTTGGATGCGACGAAGTTCAAAATTTGCGATATTAGAAATTTGAAATATTATAATTTCAACAAAATGAAGGATTTACTATTTTTAAAACAAGAAATATTTTTGTAATTAAAGTTATTATTATTAATAAATAAATATTTTTTGTTAAGTCAAAAAAATAATAATATTTAATAAAGATATTCTTCATGGTTTTATGAGATATTAATTATTTATAATATAATAAAAAAAAATCACATTGCCAGTCATCGCTTTCTCCTCTTCTATTAATTTATCTACAGGAATATTTTCAGGCGCTCCCTCCTCCTCTATTAATTTATCTATGATATTTTCAGACATATTCATAGATTTTACGCTAGGGTCCGAACTAACACTTCGCCGTAAATTTGAACGTTTTATATTATCTGTTGAAGAAAACTGTCTGAAAAGCGATTATTAGATTATTAATATACAAGTCTTTAATTAAAAATCAATTTTGGATACCTTTGAAGAGATCCTGTTCGAGAATTTGGTTTGGAACTCTTCGAGCCTGTTTCAGATATTTGACTGTAGAGTCGTAAGAAAGTTTTTCGAATTTCTTCAGTAGCTGGAGAATTATCAATCTGTTCTTTTATTTCGTCCAAATCTGCAACCCGTCAAAATGGCCACGTTAGAGACATTGACCGTAACACTTCTATTCATTATTACACAATTTATTTATTTTGAAAAGTACTCTCAAATAAATTCTCTTACAAAGTTCTGAAGCTACGTTGTCATGTTCCATATTTTGAAGATATTGAACAAAAAACTCTGAAAAAGCGCCTTTTTTTTCGAGAAGCTCTTGAAAAGTTCCAGACTCGCTGATTTCGCCATCCTTCAGTACTATGATTCCATCAACGTTTGGTAAATAAGTCATTCCGTGAGTTACCAAGATGCGAGTCTGAAATAAAAATCAAAGCAAAGTCAAGATTTCACTTTGAAGTGACAAATACTAGATAAGAAATGAGACGGACACAGCGGACCAGCGGTTTGGAACCCTTGATTTAAGAGGACAGTCCTTTATTTCACTACTCTGTCCTCCAACTTTATTTATTTTCTGAAATAGACTTTGTCCTTTATTTTCAAGTTTAAAAAAATATATTTGCACATTTTACAGTACTAGAAATTATTTTAAAAATAAAATTGTAGAATTTTCTTTATGTCCCCCTGGATCTAATTAATGTCCCCACGAACGAATATTTTTATTGGTGAATATATATGTAGACGAATATAAAAATCGAATTAAAAGTAAGCATATTAGATGCAAGTATTTCTGACAAATACAACTATCAAATGAACTGTAAGGAATTTGATGACTTTTTAAAGCGTCAACGGGCTATTAAAAAAAAAAATTAATTCGAATGAAAAATATCAAATCAATGAAGTCAACGGCTACTGGTTTAAGCAAAGGAGGATTAGCAGGAGCAGTCAAAATTAAAAAGCCTCTGATTATTCACAATCCGGCGAGACGTTTCGGGAAAACTTTATTCTTCCATCATCAAAGTGCTTTTCCCGGAGCATTTGACTACTCCGGAACAAACATAATTTAAAAAACTGATGATGGGAGGAAAAGCTTTCCCGAAACGTCTCGCCGGATTGTGAATAATCGGAGGCTTTTCCAGTTATTCCAGGTACTCCTGCTCTTGATGCAAAAAAACGGCTATAATTGTAATGTTAACGGAATGTAATATGAGCTTCCTCTAAAGAAGAAGAGCCTTTGTACCTTTGAAATATTAGGAATAAAACTGATTTAGAAAAATAAAAATCTTTTGTTTTTGTTTTTCCTCCCTACATCCTTGCCGATAAAACAGCGCGACAGTGGATTATTATGTGAGTTTTTCATTATAAACCACATTTCGTATTAATTAAAAGGTTAACACTTGTTTTGATGATTGTGTTTAGATTCATTGAATGAGCGTAGATGGCGCGAAAGTTTGTGTCTAACTTCATAGGAATGACTGTAGATGGCGCTGACGTCGTTGTACATAAAATGCACGTAACGGTCCCTTTGAGGTTAGTTCACTTGAGGCGGAGCAAGAGCACAGTACTTGAAAACAACTGAGAATAAGCGTCGAAACGCTGTACAGTATTTATATTTTTAATAAATAATTAATACAAAATGTGGTCTATAATTAGAAATTCCCATAATAATAATAATACAAACCACAAAAGATTTAATAAATATAATGTTATAAGCTTATGAAGTTTATAATGTGTTTTTTAATATTCTTCGATATGATCTTTATTATCCCAAAAATATATGGTTACCGTCATAGGCGTAGCCAGAAATTTTTGATGGGGGGGTTTAGGATTATTTCTCCCCCCCCACCCCGACTAATAGGGCAGTATAAGGCGTCTAATGAAATATATGACTAGCCACTTACCCCACCTTCGCTTCGTCCCCCCTGGACCCCCCTCGAGGTGGCTCGGACCCGCCCTTTCTTAATTAAGTGCCGCAATTTTTTCAATCAACTCGTATCAGGCAATAAATAATGCAAATCTCTTAATTTTAAGTATATGGGCCTAAATTATCGGGGTGTCCCTCCCTCTATGTGTTTCTCTTGACCAGTTTCCTATCTTAGACCTCTATATTTTTACTTTATTTATTTTTATTTTTATATATTTATTTAATTAATTAATTAATTTATTTATTTATTTAATTTTATTTTTTTATTTATTTATAATAATTTTTATTATTTTTCATTTGCGAGATTTAATCAATTTTAAGCGGTTTTAATTTTTTATAAAGCATAACAAAAATCAATTCTTTTCAATGGGAAAATTCTGAATTTTCTCGATTTTTTTGCGTTTTATTTAATTTTTTTTTTTTTTTTTTAAGCTAGAGAAAATTATTATATTTTTACTTTCTATTACCCTATAAATATGAAATATATAGAGAGAAAAAAGTATTTTGTATTATAGAGCTTAAATATCTAGTCATGGCTTGGGTCCAATGGAGGGGGACTGAACCCCCAAAACCCCCCCCGTGGCTACGCCTATGGTTACCGTACTTATCAATAATCTCTTCTACAAGACCTACGATTGATTTATTTACTTTATTTCTGAGGAGGCCATTTTTTCCGATTACGTTGTCAAAGATATGCTTTCCCACGTGTGAGTCGACGGCACTAAGAGGATCATCCAAATAATAGAGATCACAATCGGAATAAACTGCTCGGGCCAATGAGATACGTTGCTTTTGTCCTCCTGATAGATTAATTCCTTTTTCGCCGATTTCTGTCTGTTCACCTCCTGGCAACATATCAATGTCTTGCTTCAAGGCGCAACTGTCCACTACATGGTGGTAGAACTAAAACAACATATTAATAGTTAAAACAATCCTTATAAAATTTAAAAGAATCAAAATATTCTAAAGAATTTGAGTTTAAAAATTTTTCAGAGAAAGAACATTTTATTCCAAATCTGTTTGATACTAGTTTCTGGTTAATTAAGGGGCTTCAAGAGGGCACATTGAATCTTTAATCCGAAACTACTGAGGCATTTTAAAGTATTTTTTTAAATGATTTAAATTCGTGATCATTTTACATTACATAATAGAATGTTGTTGTTTTTTTTAAATTATGATTAATTAAAAAATATTTTTTTTTTTTTTTTTTTTTTTAACTCTATTATGAAAATTGTAATTTTGTTTTAAATCTAAAAATGTAAAAATAATTAATATCCAAACTATAAAAATTAAATAAATAAAGTGGTGACCAAGTCAAAAATAAATTTCGTGTTTATTTAAAAATTAACGGCCAAATAGTTCAACACTCTTGCAAAAGATGGCAGGCTTGTTTAACAGCTGGCATTATCAGATCACTTATAAGCCTAAATTTATTAATTTTTATGCTGTTATAAACGATATATAATAATATTGATAAATTATTCATTATTAAAAGATCAATGAAAATCAAACAAATACATGAGATTAATTAAATATAGCCCTACCATCCTGCCATCTGTTGACAAATTTTCGTAATAGTTGGGCTTTTTGGTTAAATTTTTAAGACCATCTTATCAGAAAACATGCGAACAGCTTTTCGCCTTAAAGCCTAAAAATATGATCATAATATATTGTTTTCTATGGAAAAAAAGAAAGTCATTTACTGAATCTTGAATCAATTTATAAGTGTTAGCTTACCTTTGATTTCAGAGGCTTTCCGAAAAGAATATTTTCTCTCATCGTGGCATTTTGAATCCAGGCTTGTTGAGGCACATAGGCCACAGATCCATGAACGAATACCTGTCCTGTCATTTTCTCCATTTCTCCAAGAAGAGCTGAGATCAGTGAACTCTTGCCAGAGCCTACAGTACCCACAACAGCAATCAGTGATCCCTGTTTTATTCTTAGGTTAATATTTTTTAGAGTTGGTTCTTCATCAGGACCCCAAGCAAAGGTTCCTTTCTCTATAATAACAGGATTATCAAAATCTGGATTTTCTAGAACATTTCTAAAATCTAATTCTTCCATATTCATGTATTTGTTTATCCTACCGACAGACACCATAGTCTAAAAATATAAAAAAAAAAAAAATGTATTAATAGTAATTAACGAATAAAAATAGTATTGTAATATATAGTGTATATATATAAAGACACTTACTTGAACCAATTGATTCAAAATTTGGGGTAAAAGTGTAAGAGGAACTCGTAGTAAATTAAAAAGCGAAAGTGATACAAAAGCTTTTTGGGAATCAAGGATATTATTCTCGTCACTTAATACGAATGTGGCAAATGAGACCAGAGAGACTAAAAATGGAGTACAGTTAGAAATGAACGCCGTCGATGCAATCATGTAAGCGCATTTGCGAAGCAGTTTTAGCTCCTTATTTCGAATTTTAATAATCCGCTCTTCGAACGATGGTTCCCAGGCGTATAATTTCAAAACCTGAAAAATTAATAGTCGCTTGAGTAACCAATTATTAGCTAAATTTATGGGACGGGACAAATTTTTTTAATACCATCAAAAGAATTTTTTTGCTTATTTCTCATCCCTTATACGCATCGAATTAAAACAAAGATAAAAATAATTCGATATATCGTTGCCATCCCAAAACATATTCAAAAACTTCTGAAACAAGAAGATAGATAGAAGTATAGCTAGAGATTTTTAATGTTTTTTTTATTTTATCATGAAGAGTATGCAAAAATTTTCCTAAAATTTATTTTTAAATGGTGATATGTTAGAATTTCTAAAGTGTTTAGAAGAAATTTGATTTTGATTTTCAAGAATAAATTTGTCAGGACCTAAAAATTGAGATTAAACTATTTTGTTGGCAAGCTTATCACTACATTCCAAGAAAAATATATAAAATTACTAAATAGATATAAATTAATTTCACCTTGATCCCTGACAAGACTTCATTTATCAACTTAATGCGTTCATCTTTATGTTTCATTTGGCGGATTTGAAGTGAACGAATCCGAGCGGCGACGACGCTATTGACGGGCAGTAAGAGAATCATAACTGCGAGGCCAGAAAATACTGAAACACCTGAAATCATAATCAAAAATTATATTGTGTTTATTGAAGCTTTTGTGGTTTGTATTATTATTATCTGAGTTTTTAATTATAGGCCACATTTTGTATTAATTATTTTTTAAAAATATAAATACTGTACAACATTTCGACTGCTTATTCTGCAGTCGTTTTCAAGTACTGTACACTTGCTGCTCCGTCTCAAGCATAGATAATACTCAAGTGAATTAAATTAATATCTACGGGCGTTACGTGCATTTTATATACAACTAAGTCAGCACCATCTAGAGTCATTCCTGTGAAGTTGACACAAACTTCTGCGCCATCTACACTTATTTCCATGAACTTAGACACAATCATCAAAGCAAGTGTTTACATAAAAAGCATGATGTTATAATAAGTTTTTTGAATTTGATTTTTAACATAAATAACATAATAATATTTTCAAAATTATATTTTTAATAAATAATTAATACTCTCTTCTATTATATGAAATCAAATAAGAAAACTTAAAAAAAACTTTATTTTGAATTTAACTGTTTCTATTTTTTATCTTACTAACATTCGACCTCGTATATACTGTATATGATAGATAAATGGTCATTTCTTTAATTCTACATTTTAAAACAATAGTACACATTAACTGGTCCTCTTTCTCTCTAAAAGTGTTAGTTTATTATTAATGAATTTTATATTTAAATTATTACCCAAAATTTGCCAGAGTAAATAAATGCAGATGCCAATTTCCATAGGAGTAGACCAAATCATGTTGAGGAAAGGTATCAAGTCTACAAAACGTTGAGTGTCGACTGACATCAAATTAACAATTTCACCGACTGTCGATTCTTTTCGAGCGGAATTGGAAAGCCTTAGAGCCTGAAAAAACAAGATTTATTAAAAAAAAATTCTCAAAATGTAATAACGAGATAAGAAATATGTTTCTGTTTAATAATCATCTTCATTTTTTCAGGAATTTTAGACAATTAGTCATTTATAATAGTGTGAAGCCATGTCGAATTATTTGCTGACTTGCCTTTCGATAGATGAGAGAAATGAGAGCAGTGCGGATGCGAATTCCAATCAGGCAAACTCCTTTAATATAATGCGAAAAGGTGACTGAGAAGACGGAGCTCAATAGGAAGAGCAGGAACGCATAAAAAACTCCTTTCCATAAGTAATCCTTGTTTTCCACAAACCCAATTAATAAGCTGTTAACCACAAGAACAAAATAATTAATAACAAATTTTATTATATACGTATCTTTAAAATAAATTATCAACTATTAATCATTACAAGTGAAATTGGATGTAATATTCTAAAAGAATGCTAAGAATATTTGTGCAAGAAATTAATATTATTAATAAATGGGAAGTTTTATTACACTACAAGTAACCCATGTTTTTTCGGTTATATATAGGCTTAATAAAAAACTGTGTTTTTTTTTTTTTTTTTGCTTTATTGGCTACTGCGCCAGCAAACAGTTTCGGTAAATCATCTTCAGGTCTGAATAAAGCTAAAAATCTTTTTAGAAACTTTAGGAACCGAACGTCTGTGCTAGTGCTGTAGCCAGTCCTTAATAAAGCTGAACATAGTTTTTTTAAATAAAAGGGCTCTACAAATTCGATAATTCATATAAATTTATTAAGAGAACCTAAAGAGGTGATTGTAGTGCCAATTTGTAGAAAAACATACTTTGACTTGAGCAGTTCGCTAGTGCCGAATCGCACTATCACAAGCACTACCGTCAGTTGAGCGTTAAAGATGGTTGACCCGAGCGTGTTAGCTCTGTGTTTTGGTTTGAAGAATCAAAGTCATATAAATTTATTTATTGAGCTGGTTTTAGTGTTGTTTAAAGGGAAACACATCAAGTTTATTATCTCAAACTAAAGATGTTCTATGGAGCTTCCGATGGTTATTCTGTACACATCCCATCGGTAGTCAATTTCTTCCGAAACTCCTTAGTTTGAAACAACGCTAAAACCAGTGAAGACAGCCATTTATAACCCTCAACTGCCGGTAGTGCTCGTGAAAGTGTGATTCGACACTAGCGAATTACCTGATCAAAAATTGATGTGTTTCTCCACAAATTGACACTACAATCAGTAGGTTCTCTGAATAAATTTATATGAATTTTCAAAGATGTAAAGTCCTTTTTGAAACAGATTAGGCTTTACAGTTGTTATCATTAAAAAAAGAATTTGTTTTTCGGTTTAAATGTGATTTATTGTAAAAATTACAACGTTTCGGCCGAAACTTTGTAATTTTTACAAATAAACCACAGTTAAACCGAAAATCAAATTATTTTATTAAAAGGAATTTTAACATTAAATCATAGTTTCGGATGCTTTCTTTTTCACACAAAATATTATTCATTCTAATTTTACTTTATATAGAGAATTTAGTTTTGTGTTTGAATAAATAGAAAGCTATGCTGGACTAAAATATGAAATTTTTCCCGGAATAAACTAAATAAACTTTTTCATTTGAACAACTTAATCCGCCTTGAATATCAATAAATATCCAAGGTATTTGAAGAGTGGCGTAACCTTCGCCGGACCGGGCGATGCAATTGCCTGGGGCCCCCCGGACACAAGGGATCCCTAACTGTAAGTTTTTTTTTTTACATTAGAGTTGAGGTAATTATATACATCAAACATTGAGGCATATTTTAAATTTAATATTAATAACTAAAAAGAAACCTGGTCGAAATAATCGATGCGTTTGTCAAAGCGAAAGTTCGCATTTTGATCGGCTTTTAATTAAATATGTAAACACGTTAATGAATTCATAAATATAATAACTATAATGGCTTATAATTCAACAATTTTATGATAAGCTGATTTTACCTACCTAAGTACTTCGGGTTGTACATAAAGTACAATTGTTTGTAAAAACTCAACACAAGAAAAAAATAAGAATAATGGTCCAAAGGTTTTAATTAATGGAAGGACTATGGAGATCTTTTTCTTTTTCGATTGCTTTTCCATATTTATGTTGTTTGCCACTTTTTGGAAAGAAACTTGGAAATTCATTGAATTCTCACTTCCAAATCTAAATTCAAAAAAAAAATAAAAATAAAAAATAAATAACAATTAAAAATAATTTATTATTTAAAAAATAATATTAATTCTTACTTCTGAGATTTTTTTTACAACTTTGTTCCAATGTTTATCAAATTTGGGAACAATAGCAGCTGATGTGTCCTCGTAATTCAGATTCCATAAATCTTTGGTCTCTATTGGTTTTTTGAAACCATACCAGGCCATCGAGTCGAACCAGGAGAAGCTCAGTCTAGAAAGGAACGATGAAGATTCTTCTGGGTTCTTTTTCTAATAAAGAGAAAAATAGTTCAAAAATGTAGAGTTTACTTTTTCAGAGATTTAAATCGAATTTAAAATAATTTAAATCTTTAGAATAGGTCAGTGTTCTTTCAGTAAATTATACAATTGTCAAGTTTGTGTTTATTAAAGTTTTTATGGTTTGTATTATTATTATTATGGGAGTTTTTAATTATTGACCATTTTGTATTAATTATTTATTAAAATTATAAATACTGTACAAAGTTTCGACGGCTTATTCTGCAGTCGTTTTCAAGTACTGTACACTTGCTCCGACTTAAGTGAACTAACCACTAAGGGAGCGTTAAGTGCATTTTATATACAACGACGTCAGCACAATCTACAGTCATTCCTGTGAAGTTTGACACAAACTCCAGCGCCTTCTACACTCATTCCCATGAAGCTAGCCTAGACACAATCATCGACATGAGTGTTTACATAAAAAGCATTATACTACAATAAGTTTTTTGAATTTGATTTTTTAACATAGTTAGTAAAAAATACTATTATTAAATTATTCCAATAATATTTATAATATAATAATCAAATCTTAATATCTAATAGAATAAATAAAAGCAGCTATGTTTATTTCTTTATTATAGAACCCACAGCGACGTTTCGGTCGACTATGCGACTATCTTCATAGCTAGGGTTCAGTCAACAGAAAACCCTCTTTGACAGACATTTCATAAAATCCATTACGATCTATCAGATATAATGCATTCAGCGCCAAAGTCAATATGACCTTTTATTTATTCTACTAGATATTGATTCAGCTATTCACCTCGCTAACATATTTAATATCTAATAAACATTTTTCTCATTTAGTACGTCGAAACGTCGTACAGTATTTATATTTTTAATAAATAATTAATACAAAATTTGGTCTATAATTAAAAACTCTCATAATAATAAGTGTCAAGTTTTTCACCTAACTAATTAGTTTTTTTTTAATAAAAGAGTAAATAATAATTTTTTATGATTCAATCTGGCACAATCGAATTATCATTGATAAGGGACTACAGGGGCAGTTAAGCCTGAGGAAATTTTATCATTATTGTTTAATATTAGTGCTATATCTATGAAGATTCTCGTATTTCATTTTCTACTTTCAAATGCAATCTTGGTATTTAAATATATTTTTGTACGAACTCACCAGAACAGGAGTATATTCATAGGTTGCAACTGGACTATCAGTGAAACAGTTGAGGAACAACATCAAAAGAATCAATGGGTACTTTATCATGTAGGTGATGAAAAAATATTGATAATAGAGATCAAATTGCTCCGGCTGAAATTATAAAATAAAAAAATAATTAAACAATTTTATTCAATTTTTTATTTGAGAGCCGCAAGAATGGCCTAATCCCCAAAAAACCTAAAAAAAAAAAACCAAATCAAATATTTTTTATTTGACTTATTTATTTGAACTGAAAAATAATTTCATTTTTGATCATCAGAAGAATCACTAATCTGTATTTTATACAAATATTTCTTTACAAAGAAAAATTTAAATAAATAAATCGGGTGTGATATTTTACAATATTTTCAATTGCAACCAACGTGTAAAACAAAATTTAAAAATGGAAAATCAATCAAAATTGAGTTAGATGAAGTATTTTATCAACATAGAAATGATTTTTCCTAAAGTGAGAGGAGGTGAAAGTCATTATTAATTATTTGTTACGTTTTGATTTTATATGGGTCGTGTATCTTATAACGAAATCAATCTTAACGCTTGTTCTTTCTTTAATACATTTTTCAATTTTCCTTAATTTGGTTTTATTTATTAATTAAGAATGGTTGTAAATCATCTTAAATATAAAAAATATCTGATAAACGAGAAGGCGAATCTCTGACTTGATCCATTTTCTAATCTTTGACATATATCTAGCAAAAAATGAATTATCCATATAATGATAAATTAAGTTTTTAAATATAAACATATTTAAATTTATCAATAAACAATGTTAATTAATAATAGATAAAAATATAAGAAAATCTCTTGATAGGAGAATCTTAATCAAAATTTTGGGAAAGATTCGGACTGAATTTTCGAATCATTGCAAAAACAATAAAAGCAATTTAAAAAATTTGGAAAGACGAAATAGAAATGATACAAAAGTGAAAAAATTTGAATCTAAAAAATTAATTAATATTCCAAGAAGACAAAGATTAGATTAGGAATACTTTTGAGGATTGAGATTATATTTACTCAATTGTAAAGTTTAAATAATATCCTTGCATAAAGGTAAAGAAATTTTTTTTAATAAAATACTTACATGAATAAAATATGATCTGAATTTTATTGCGCCACAAAATGACATGAGGAACCAAAAAGCAAACAAATTACCAGATGATATGATCCCCTTGAATTTATTTAATAAAAGTAATACTCCACTTAATATCTAAAAAAATAAAATAAAATAAAAAAATATATATTTTGCTTTAAAAGATAAATTAAATGAAACTTACAATGGTTAGAGAAATTAACGCCGGCTCAAAATAATCAAAGAAGAACGAATCGTTCTCCACATTCCAAATCAATAGAAGAAAAATTAAATCGGCTATATATAAAATTACTAATATAGAGGTTGTGATCTAGATGAGAAGAAAAATAGTTTTAATTAAAAAATAATAATAAATAAATACTATATACGTATACAAAATATAAAAATTAACCATTTTGAGAATATTTTTCCATGTCCATGGTGTTGATGTTTCTTTACCGTGCTGAATAAAATATAATTCAAAAGGAGTGGAAATCCAGAGATAAAAACATGGAATCCAAATGAGAATCGTTTTTTGAAAGCATGGAGTGAAATCTGGAACCTCGGTGTACCAAGTCACATTGGAATCCTGGGGAAAAAAAATTCACAAGCTCTTTAGGAAAATATAATATATTTTACGAAAGGATAAATAAAGTGTTTATTAAAGCTTTTGTGGTTTCTATTATTATTATTATTATTATAATGGAGGTTTTAATTATAGACCACATTTGTATTCATTATTTATTGAAAATATAAATACTCTACAACCAGGATCTGAAGGAACTTTACAACCAGGAGAATATTCTTTTATTTAAGTTATTCGCCGATGTTTCGGTCGCCAATCACGGCCTTCATCAGGGCAAATATTGTCAATTATATACGATCTTTGAATCAGAGACCCCGAGTAGATTGTAAATTTTAATTTTTGTACATATCAAATTAAAAATAAATTGTATATGATTTCAATAGACATTAAAATACTTAAGATCGTGTATAATTGACAATATTTGCCCTGATGAAGGTCGTGGCGACCGAAACATCGGCGAATAAAAAATTAATTTAAATATTTTTTATTTAACCTCCTGGCTGCAAAGTTCTGGAAGTTCACTTGAGTACTGTACAATGTTTCGACTGCTTATTCTGAAGTCATTTTCAAGTACTGTGCACTTGCTCCGACTCAAGTGTACTGGAATTTTAATAAATAATTAATACAAATGTGGTCTATAATTAAAAACATTAAGGGATAAAGTGGTTTAAACCTGGACAAGAATCTAAAGTGTTTTCAGGTAAATGTGCTTAGCTATTAACTCAAATAATCCTATCTAGTCCTAAGGGAGTGGGACTTGTGTGTCATTGTTTACAAATACATTTAATGCGAACAATTTATTATAATTTTGCACATTCCCATACTCGTCAAAATGTCATGTTCATAAAAAGATTTTAACTTCAAATTTGATAGCTAATGGTCACGTTATATTATTATTAAATTATTATAATTATTAATGTTTATTTAATTATATGTTTGAAATGGCACTACATCCAAAAATAATGAAAAATTTACAAAAGAAAAAAAAGAACGGAAATCGCTTATTTTTTCTTACCTGAAGTGTCTAATTTAAGATGGAACCGGTTGTGTAATAGAAATAATTTCAAAAAAGCACATTTAACCTTCTCAGCTTATCTACTTCATTTCAAGTGTGAATTTAAGGGAACTCATGGAAATATTCTTAAGTAGGCCTAACATAATATCGTTTTTGTTTACAAATTATTAAAAAATAAACTTTTTAAATAAAAAGAGGTTTTCATTCATATTCTTTTCTGAATATACATTAGAGGCAATTATTTATTTTAATGGAAATTTCAAATAACAAGCCATTAATATTCTGTGGATCTAAAAAAGGAAGATGGAAACGATATTAAAAAAAAATTTTACCCAGAGAGGAGAACCGCATAAGGACTCCATTGTTTTTCATTTATTGGTAGAAATCCTGAAACAAATCAAGCTATTAAAACATCTTGAATTAATAAAAAAAATGCTTTATAAAATTAATTGCGATGTGGAATTGGCGCTTTCACATTTAAATATTGACAGATTATTCTGTCAGCTGGCTCTGCTTTCTAACATAAAAGTTGGCAACCTCAACATCAAGCAGCATCATTCAAAAGTATGTACCTTTAGATTAAAGTCCTAAAGGAGAGAATTGACAGTTGTAATTGAACAATTTTTGTCGAATGTGCCGCAGTAAATGTGTAGAAATAGGCGACTGCAGCTACCCATAAAAGACAAACAACCCTCGCATAAACTGAGAAATTCCTGAACATTTTTCATATAGACATAAGAGAGTGGATTGAAAGAGATTCAAACTTAATTATAGGAAATAATTTTTGAAATTTTGTCCAGCTAGAATATTAATTTGAATCACTGTGCGTCAGAGCGAGCTTGAAATAATCTAAGTATTTATTAAAGTGAAACTATTTTGATCGACACAAATTTTTTAGTTTCTCTATCAGCATGTCGCGTTACAAGCCGTCAAAGGCCGTGACGCTACAAGTTATGACGTCACAAGCCATGACGACAAAAGTAGGAAAGTTGAAATTTAATATATGTGACGAATTATAAAAAATAATTGTGAGATTTAATTTTTCAATTTTTATATTGATAAAATATAATTTTTAAAATAATTTAAAATGATTCAAATACTAAATAAATATTTTTCTCAGTTTTTAATTTAACATACGCCAATTGATTTCCCATTATCATTCCCATTTTCCAATTATTAAATTAAGATTAAAAACGCGATTTTAATACCCTTAATTGAATAAATTTCTGAAAATTTTCAGTTAAAAGCCTACGATCCCAAAAAAAAGTTTCACTTGCATCGTGGTTTCATAAAACCACACAATGATTTTTATTTATTTTTCTTCTGACTCCATCACCATTAAGCCTCCTACCCCAGTTCTTCTTAGTCATTTAAGAATCTTAGATTATTTACTTAAATGGTCTAATTATTGCATAGATCTTCAATTTCTAATAAATTCCCATAAACATTTCACTATTGAATCAAGAGAAGTGACCTAGAGATTGATGACTTTCCTCGACTGTCATGGGCGATGAGAGTGGATTTACAAGTTAAGACCTTCATTGTCGGCATTGGATTCCAACCGAGTATAATTCGTTGGAAATTTATTTACACATCATAGCACAATTCATTATGTAAGAGTAATGTCCGCCCGCCTCGAGCTGTCACTCGGTTCACACCCCCCACTCAAATCAAAATGAAAAAAATTATGTAAATATGCAATTAGAACTTTTGTTGAAATAAAAATTAAATTAAAAAATCTTTGGGGGCCGCTTTTCATTTGCTCTTCAGGTCCCTTAACTCTAAAACCGACCTTGGCTCTGCTCAATTAATATTAATTAATTTACTTAGATTATAAAAATTCTGTTTAACCATCATATTTATTAAGGTGTCAGGTAAAGGAATTTAATTTCAGACTTGGTCATGACTTTTTTTTATATAACAATAGAAAGAAACATTTTTTGGCGAAAATTGACCAAGTGACCGTGGCATTTGAAATGCAAATCTAAAGTCAAAATGTCCTATAATTAATTTTAACGAAATGCCTAAAAATAAAATTCTATTCCTTTGTTTGTATAACTTTTATAAGAAATATACAGTCAATGGATAAAATAATATGAACACCTGATAGATATCCTTTTAAATGTTCGTCGCTCTCTTCTCCCCTGGGGTCCGCGAAATGTCACTGAGAAATTAAATTGTTTTTTATCAGGAATGAAAGTTAGAAGAAAACGCAGCCAGAATTTTTTCTTTAAAAATATGCAATATTTTAACAGCTGACGTTTCGGCTTTGGTCAAAGCCATCCTCGGAGCTATAAACAACGAAATATTTTCTTTTATAAATATAGTTTCAACAATCATTTTTACAGAATGAAAATCATACCTGTTTGTGGTCATTATGTAGGCCTACATATATTTCGAATTGTATTTGGTATCAATTTTGGATATAACATTAGAAAGAAGTCTTTAATACAAGAAAAACTTTTTCCTCTTTTTCTTGTTTTTTTCTAATGTTATATCCAAAATTGATAGCAAATACAATTCGAAATATATGTACATAATGACCACTGACAGGTATGATTTCATTCTGTAAAAATGATTGTGAAACTATACCATGTTTCGTTGTTTATAGCTTCGAGGATGGCTTTGATCAAAGCCGAAACGTCAGCTGTTAAAATATTGTATATTTTTAAAGAAAAAATTCTGGCTGCGTTTTCTTCTAACTTTCATTCCTGATACAAACTCAACCAGCCATAAAATACCCTTATACCAAATTATTTTGTATTTTACTTGACTTGCAGTTGCCATTATCCTTATCTAGCTCCCGCGTAAGTTCAGCTGATATAAATTGTAAAAGCATATATAAATTACTTACTAATGTAATAAATTACTTACTAATGTAATATTCTAATCTACAATTTAAGAGGTCCCTGTCAGTATAGAAACCGATGAGGGGATCCTTAAAAATATTTTGTTGGGATCCACTGAACTAGACTATCCACACTGGGAAGTACAATTTTGGATCCCAAGGATATTCATGCTCCCCCAATAGACTGTTTGATTTCTTTTCGAGATTGGGCTGGCCGGGGGGGGGGTGTATAAGGATCAGGATAATGATCAGGCGAAATGGCACAAGGGGCTCACAATAGTGGACTAAGCGCCTGTTCCTTCGGGAACGAATGGACCGCACCATAAATTGAAGGATATATATAAAAAGGAAAATTTTGTAAATGATTGATTGTTAATTTTACAAATCTTAAATTAAAGCCAATTATTAATCACATGATAAAGTCAAATTAATAAAATGTAATATCTTATACAATAATTTGTTTGTTTACTCCTAATCTGTAAAATTTAGATAATAATAACCTTCGTTTATCATATCATATTACAAACAGTCAATTTTATCATTTTTCATTTTTTATAGTAAAAATAAAGCAAGTTCATTATTACTAGTATTATTGATTATTTTTATAAATTATAAGAACTTTAAATATTTCTTGAAAAAAAGATATCGAATGACAGATGAATTTGGTCCAATGGCTTTGAACTTGATTTTAGCCAGCTGGCGCTCAGTGCCCCAGCCAAGCAAGCTTAACTATCAAAATCTGATAATATAAAATTTGGTATTAGAATTGGTGTATGCTTATTTCTTGGCAATGAGAAAAATAACTTTTAGAGTGTATTTTGAAGGCTTTTAATGTGTTATTCTAATGCCGCATACAAGTTATAATTTCGGAGCATTGACTGAAGCCTTATTGCTTGAGACAGCTAGTTGTAATGCTTAGAACTGCCAATATAACGTTTCGCTCCGAAATTATAACATGTATTTAGCATTAGAGTGAGCCGTTGATAAAGAAGTGCTATTAAATGCCTCCGAAATATTCGGACTCTAAAAGTTATTTTCTCATTGCCAAGAAATAAGCATACACATATCCCTAATTTATACAACTTAGCAAGCCACATCCTTTCGTAGAATTAGGTATAATAACACTAGTAGACAAAAATGAACTTTTTTTCTTTCACAAAAATAAAGATATGAGATTCTAGAAGTATTATTCATGCTAAATTCAAATATCATTTCAGTTTTGCCCCATCAGGAACATCAGGTTTTAGAGATATAGAGAAAAATAAATTTTAATAGGTAATGTGCTCAAAAACGGCTCTTATTTTGCATTTTCAAGATTTTTATAAAGGGTGTCGCCTTAAAAAAAACTTGAAAATGCAAAATAAGAGCACATTTTCTAAAAATGTACTAGATTCACTAATCAGATTTCTTGTGAAGCGAACCTCGCAGACCAGTGTAATCCCTCCTTCCTCTGAGTTAGCCAGTGAAAATCTCTGGAGGAATTAATTGCACCTCCCTTGTCTGAGGCAGATAAAAATAACGAAATTTTGGAAACGTGGCTGTGATACAATTGTGATAGAAAGATGCCAGGAATAAGTTTCGTTTCGGCCTGAATCTCTGATACTTGGTCGCAAACACGATATAATTGGTATGGAGCAGGGAGTTTATTATTGACAAAACCTAGTTTGATCACAAGATTGTAAGATATTTAGATAATATGTACATTAAGTAAGTATGTAACATTCTCAAAAACTGAAAATGGGTCAATAAATTTAGTCCAAAATTCTTTATTTTGGAAATGTGATTGAATCCTGTACTGACATCGCCATCTTCCTAACAGAACAAGGAAGTTTTTATGCTTGTTACGCCTTAATATTTGAGAGATATCCAAGAAATTTATGGCAGGACCTTAGAGGATTGTAAAGATATCCGCAAGTAAATAAATGATAAAAAATTATTGCAATATTGAAAGATAAATAGAAGAGATGAAAACTCATCAAATATTAAACATATGTAAAATAAAAGAATTTTTTACACAAAAATATAAAAAATGGTATCAATATCATAGGGATTGTGAATGATCATTACAGACTAAAATGGATTAATTTCAGGGCAGCTTTAATAATTAATTTAGCATAATGAAATAAAATAAAATAAAAAATGAAAAATTTGGGGAGATTAAGACAGAAACTTTGGGTTGAAGGCAAAGACAAATAAAAATGAGTCTGTCCAAAACATCCTTATTCTGACTCAAATTTAATGAGAATCATTGTTAATTGATTTGTTTACTTACAGTTTCAGTATATATTGGGGGGGGGGGCATAATTACAAGCAGCCTAATTGATGGATGATGGATAAAAATCTTCTTGCCGGCTTTAAATTTTCCTTAAATATTAATATAGATAAGTTAGTCTTATTACCCGACTCCAAAAAGAATTGACTATTAGTGAATGCAAAGAATTCTTGCAATAAATTATTTAACTCCAATATATAGATTAGTATTAGAGCCTCAAATTCCGCCTTTGACGGACAAGTTTGTTGCCACTATATTACATACATAAGTTTTCTTCTTTATAAAAGAGAGGGGGTTCCCTACTAAGCTGAATTAATGATAGACTAAAACCATCACCTCTACTAACTAAAAAAAAACTTCGTCAATTAGTTTGGGAATGCTTGAATTTGTAATATTTAAGACAGAGTGAAAATCGCGTGTTCTTTTTATCAACAAAACAATTAATTTGAATTGTGTCCCTCGTTTGAGATTCCAAATTAAAAAAAATGCAACGCGACCCAAATTAAACTATAGCACAACTGAAGAGATTTTAAATAAAGAGGAAAGTCATCATATCATAATCTAACAAATTTATTTATAAAAGACAAGCTAATACCTTTTCCAAGGTGGTACAGAAAGTGGGTAGGGATTTAATCTAGAGGTGAATAAACTTTTTTTTTTTTTACTTTTCAAATAAAATCACACAACGAAATTATCTAATTTGAACAATTTTAGATAATTGAACGTGCGAAAATTATTTTTAGGTAAAAATTAAAATTAGAGGCTTTGGAAAGGTAGCAAAATTTCAGAAATAAACCCACACCGACAAAATGGTTCGGGGCCGGGGGGTGGGAGGGGTGGGTTTTTGGGGGGGGGGTGGGGGAAATTATGACCGAACATTCAACTTTTTTTTATTAGTTCTTTGGAGAATACTTCATTGAATAAGCAAGAAATTGTATATAATTTCAAATGGGAGATCCACTACTCCAGTGGCGCATCTAGAAATTTATTTTGGGGGGGCTGATGGGTATCCGGGGGGGGGAGTTTAGGGGGTATGGAATACCCCCAAAGGGAAGGAGGGGGATCCGAGGGTCCGCCCCGGGAAATTTTTTAATTTTATGAATCAAGATTTTTTAGACCACCTAAGCAATCCTGAAATATTGTAGAGCTAAAACTCTAGATATTTTAGGATTTCGGGGCCCCCTCAGCCTTTCCCCCTAGATACGCCACTGCACTACCTCTTAGGGACAGAAATTTGTAATATAAATAAATAAACATATTATTAAACGAAAACTTCAATGTTGAATGAATAAACTTGGTGATTGTGAGGGTGACAACCATGAATTACCCGAGATAAGGCCAAAATCTAATCTTCCCTCTACTCAAACAGAACCCCGTTAAGTGGCCAGGGGCGCTTAGCTCGTGAATTCGTTTTTAATTTCAAAATCAGGGCTATTCTCAATTTTAATGGAAGAATAAATCAAATATTAAATATGTAAATAAGTATTTATAATGTTTACTTAAAGGGTCTAACCAAAAAATTTATCTCAATTAAGGAAATAAATATTTAAATAATAGATTTACGTAATTATTGAGCGTATCCATGGAAACAAAGTTTATTTATTTTATAATAGAACATTTTTAAAATTTCAAACTTTTTGTTATAATATTTGATATATTTCGCAATTTTTTTTTTTTTTTTTAAGATTTGTATACGAGTTTTTTGTTGCTAATAATAAATTTCCAACATTAAAATTTTTTATTTTACTAATAATTAATAAAAAATTTTACTAGCAGCCCAAGAAATCCCATAATTACGAAAAGGCGAGGGTCCGCCGCAGGCGGGCGGCGCGGCTAGTTACCAAATAAATATTGTTCACAGTTTTTAATATGCCTGTATTGATTTACCATTATCATTCATCATTTTCCAATTATTAAGTTAAGATTAAAAACGCGATTTTAATACCCTTAATTGAACAATTTTCTGAAAACTTTCAGTTAAACGCCTACGATCCGAAAAAAGTTTCACTTGCATCGTGGTTTCATAAAACCACACAATGATTTTTTTTTAATTGTCTTCTTTAAAAAGCGTTCTTAATTTATATATTATTTGAATTATGTTAGATTTAAATTTTATTTTAAAAATTATTATTAGAAGTAAATGAATATAGAATATTTTTATAAAAATAATTAATATTAATACATAATATGTATATTTACCAGATGAACATGAGTAGTGGCAGATGAACCGAGGCACGCAAGTGACAAATTAAATTTGTTTAATAAAATTCACTAATAAAAAAAATAAAAGTTGAACACAATATATAAATAAAGAATTGCACAAGTTGTTTGTTGTCAAAAGCCGCCAAGCTACTAGCGGCCTCCCGCTCCTGGCTCTCTCCTCTCTCCTCGCTGCAAGGCAACGCAAGAGTCGGTGGTGGGGGGATATCGCCAGTGGTGGGGGCAGAAAGCGAGAGGGGAGGTGGAGGGGTGGAGGCGGCTCAGCCAGACAACTGCTTTGCTTCTATACTCCTTGTATTCCAGGTTGCCTTATGTTTATGCCAATAACTTTTTTTTTTTGCTTATTTTAAATCAATAGTTAGATAAGAGAAGGAAAGGTCTGCTTTTAATCACCTTCCACAATTTATTAATGAGTGAGAAAGAGACTATAAATAAATAGATAGATAAACATAGTGTTAAAATACTGTTAGGTACTATAAAAATTATTTTATATTCTTGGTTGTCGTTCAGCTCCTCCCCCTTTAGCCACCTTCCATGTATCCCCCTTGCCTCACTATCCTCTTTGTCAAAATAATCTAAATAAACAAATAAATAAAATTGCCAGTGGCATCATTTCAACTTTTTTTTTTTTGGGGGGGCAAATTTTTTTTCTTGTAGGACAAACTTTTTTTTTTCTTAAAATTTACTTACAAATAGGTACTAAAATTTGGCCAAAAGATATATAATTTAATTAATTGTTTAATTTTGTACAGTTTATCCCCCCCCAAATGACGCCCATGAATATTGTATTAAAATACGGTATGATAAAAAATTATATTTTTAGTTTTTTATTGCCTGCAATATATTTTCCTGGAAAACTAAAAAAATAAAACTGGAGAATCAGTTCAAGTGTCAGCTAAGAATTTCAGCCAATCAGACGCAAGAGAAGTGATGACGTCATTCCCCTTCTCTCTCTTTATACCCTAGAAGCTTCCATCTTTCAGTTTGTTTTCAGCCTGTTTTCAGCTAATACAGTAAATACAATTCTTGAAAGAGATTTATTATAAAGAGTGATAATTGAGTGTTTGTTTGTTAGTTTCTAGTGAATTTCACAGTAAAATTTTATTAAAAATGACCCATTCAACTATTTATTTTTGTACATATTTTCAAAAGAGAAAACGAATTTCTATAAGTTTCTCAAAGGGCAAGTGGAATTATATATTAATATTATTTTGAAAAATTTGGACTTCTTTTGGCTTTCTTTGGAAAGTGACACAACCAGGGTTTGGGGACTTCTGGAGGGTAAGAGGTTATTTTTCTCTCCTGGTGGGGTCTAATTTATTCTCTACCCCCCCCCCAACCCCCTTGGTTTACTAATATTACTTGTATTACTTAATACCATGGGCGTAACTAAGGTGTGCCGGGGGGGTCTAGTCCCCCCAGAAGGCTCGTGCCCCCCCCCCCCCAGAAAGCTCCTTGCCCCAAGAAAAATTGAGAAAATTCCAGGCCCACCGGAGGATAGCTGGTCCCATGCCCCCCCCCCCCAGCCAAATTCTCTAGTTACGCCCATGGTGGTCTTCAAACAATTTTGAAAGCAAAATAGAACAGCATCAAAAAAATAATTGATTTTTGAATTTTAAGAGAAAGTAAAAATTAATATGTCAAAATAAATTTGGAAAATCAATTTTTAATCATTTTCAGAACGTTTTGAGGTTAAAATTTCTTTGTTTTTGCTTGAATATTTTATATACTAAGTTATTCAATCAATATCAAGGCCTAAATGTGTTTATTTAATTAAAAAATAATAAATTAGAAAATGAAAGAGGCAGTTAAAATTTGAAGATGTAAAAGGCAATAAATAAACCCTCATTTTATGTAGTCGTAGTTAAATAAAAAAATGTCTATAGCTTTATAATTGATTGAAAAGACCAGTTTTGCATTTTTCCACAAATCGAACGAAAAATAAGAGAGATAGAGCGAGTTTTTGAAAAGCGATTGTGCACGAGAAAAAAAGCCTAGACAAGAGTGAAGCGAGGCTCCCTGGCTGCACTCTCGGCGCAGATCGAATCTGAAAAAAACAAATTGATGCTCTCCCAGCATTTGAAATAATTGCCTAATTGATTGATTTCATCTATTTATGCTTTTATAAAATTTTATTGGAAACTTTATTCAACTCTAAGAATAAATGACTGCATATTTATCTATAAAAATTCAATCCTTTTAGAAAAAATAAAATTTCAAAATATTTTGTCTTCAATTAAAGAGATGCTTATTTCTCATAAATATATTAAATAATAAAATCCATCCCTTTAGACCTTTAGTTCATTTATTTTTTTTCTTAAGGGACTCGAATTGAATAAAGACAGACAGCCTTGCAATCAAATATTGTGCAAAATTGCAAGGCATCGCTGGCAAGTGCTGCCACCTGGTGTCGATTCTATAAACCATTTTGTTAAAATGAAAATAATCCTTGATTTAATCAAACAAATTTCATAAAATTAGTATAAATAGCACGGAGGGGACAACCTAAAGGGGGAGGGGGGAGGGGAGGGGGGCCTAAAAGGCGCCCCCTCCTCGAAAAAGCAAAAATTCAAATATTGTGGTCTAAAAGAGGCCCTAGAATGGCATTTGAATAGCAAGAGAGCGAAGGTAATGAGTGCGAGTGAGATGGAGAGAGTCGCTTAAAGATGCTGACTCTCCGCTCTTGGTGCACATGCACCGGATTCCAAACAATGCGCGTGACGTCATCTTTTCCTAGAAGCCATTAAAAAGACAGAAATAAAAAAAGAGAAAGTAATAAAACTATTTGTTTTTTTTTTTATATTCACCAAATTAGAAGGAAAAAACAAATTAAATAATTTAAAAAAATGAATATGAAAAAATTATTTTAATAAAGGAAATAAATATATTCTAACTTTTGATTGATTATTGAGGTGGGATTTATTGATTTTTCTTCCTGAGACGGGTGTTAAAGGCGCTTTTGGCCTTAGCAATTAACAATGATATAATTTAAAAAAATATATTTTTCTTCCGTTAGTATCCACTCAAAATGGACCTACTCCCACAAATAAAAATATTTTTTAAATAAAATATTTTAAACTATTAAGATACTTGTGTCCTTTTCATGGGCGTAACTAGGGGGGTGCCGGGGGGCCTGCCCCTACCGAAGGGTAAGAGAAAGTTGCGCACCGTGCTGGCACACCAGATTTTTTGTGTCGAGATATATTTAGTTTCCGATAGCACCTTAGTTTCAAACTTGCATTTTAAATTTCGACTGCTTGAAATAAACTATGGTTATTTTTCAAAATTTTAATCTCATATTTGGACATTTTATACAGAATATAGAATCGTAAATAAATACAAAATTTTTTTTGTTAATGTCACATTCATATTTCTTGTTTTTTTTTTTCGTTATTTTTAAAGAAATCTGGATTAAATTGGCTTTGCCACCTCTATTTTTTGCTAAAAAAAAGAATGGAGAGAGAAAAAAACCCGAAAAAAGTTCCCCACCATAGAAAAAAAATTGTCGACATAATGTTAAATCGAGCCATTTTTTTTTCTTTATCTATTTTATGATTATTTTATTTTTTTTTGCTATTTGTTAATGATTATTTCGTTGCTAAATTGACCCATCTTGTCATGAAAAAATGTGCCATCTGAATTATCTGAAGTATTATTCAATTCATTAAGAATAAACTTTATTTTCTCATTAAAATTGTTTAAAAAAAGTGACCTTGTTTTTTATTCAAGTTGTCAACGCATGCGAAAAAATAAAATAATTTTTGCACATGCATTTGACATCCCGAGGTGTGGATCAAAAACTTAAGCACAGTACACACTAGTAGACATTTGTCTCTGAGACGTGCCTCAGGTTGACTATGTGGACTTGTCTATAGACCAATCCCTGTCTACGGGCCTGTTGCAAGACCAAAAATTGCAGGTCTAAAGTCTCCCAACCGGAATGGGAGATCACAATCAACGTTACACATTTTGACAGTGTCGACAAAGAGAAGAAGAGATGGTTTCTCTAAATTTTGTATTTGCCTCATTATTATCCTTGCAAGCCTCAGTAACAAATCTTCAAAATGAGTAGGCGTCAGCTGAGTGAAATTCCGAAAACCCATAGCGTCTTCCTCTCTTAATTTATTTAATATTGCATTACCGAACCTAGGTCCTTCTGTGCAGATTTCTTGACATATCGCGAAATTCTTGCAAATATCTTGAGAATAAAATGAACTGATATTTGGTGCCAAATATATTTCTTATCATACTAGTTAAGAAAGTGATTAACTGAGATATTTTTAAGGTAGTCGAAATAAATAATAAGGTTCTGTACCTATGCTGTTATTGATCTTGTGGTGGCTCCATCTATAAAATGTTTTAAAAATTCGCCGGTCCCCCTTCTCTATCTCTGAAACTACTGATCTTAGGAAAAAAAGACTAATTAAAAAAAAAAAAAAAAAAAATTTATCTGATTTGTTTTTATTTTTAATAACATCTGAATTTACTTAATGCATTAACTGCGGAGTTCATTTAAAATGGAATGCAAGAGTTTATGTGGATTGCACAAGTTGAAGCTTAAGAGCATCGTGTCAACTGTGGTGCCAAATGACTACGAAAAAAATTGCAAGACTAGCCTTAGGATATCCTTTCACTCGCCTCCTAGTCTCTCCAATATGTGTGTGTGTGTGTAAACGGGGCCACTAAGTTTGCCAACTCCTCCTCCTCTAATTAGTCTCCATATATAAATATAGTATTGGAGAATAAATTGATTGAATACTTTCAGAGTAGTTAAAAAGTGTCGGGCTAGTACTTATTTAAAAATATTTAATAAATATGAATTAAGTTCTCAGATTAACTTATTTTTTTAAAGTACCTAACCAGGGCCGGATCTAGGGGCGGGGGGGGGGCAGTGGGTGCATGTGCCTCGGGAGGCAGATATCAGGGGGCGGCAATTAAAGAAAAATTTACTAAAAACAGGTAAAATGATATGAATTTTGTATAGAAAATTTTAAGGAGGGGGCGGCAAATTACATTTTGCCCCCCCCCCTTAAAAATCTCGTAGTTCCGGCCCTGTACCTAACATAACAAAACAAAAAAAACTAATTGCCTTTCTATCGCCCATATAAACCAGACGATGGTAAATTTGCAAACAAGAATCTTGATTAGAATAATTTTCAATACTTTTTACTCAGACAAATTTTATTTCTAATGGTTTCTTTTAAATACTAAACCATATACCCTGTGCCTTAGCCAGAAAACTTTCGGGGAAAGAGGGAATGGGTTTGGACGAGTCGGATGTGCAAAAAAGGATTAGCGATCCGATCCGCAGATCCAGACAGTTCCAACGATCCGACCCACTAATCCGATTTGGCTGCTGCAAAAGGTTTAGCTATCCGATCCGGCGAACCGACAGACTCGGGCAATCCGATCCCATTTAGAAAAAGGATCCGCAAATCCAGATCTGCTGTCCGAAAATCCGATCCGGACTTGATTTTTAGGCGTTTGGTTGAATCAAAAGGATATACGCATTTATTAAAAATAAAAAATTATAAAGGATTGGCAATCCTGTGAAAAGGATCTTAAAAATTTAGGATTACTAATCCTTCGAAAATGATTTCTACCCCAATCCAAATCTCCCAAAAAAAAATTTCGATCCAGATCCGAAAATCCTGGATGGGATCGAATGTATCAATCCAAAAGGATTGCGATCCTGCCCACCCCTGGGTGTATGATACGCCTTTTTTATCTTCGTAAATTTAATCCATTTCATATTCTATTTTCTTATAGCATATTTATACAAGATATAATATTACATAAGTATAAAGATAAAACAAAACATGCTTTTTTGTTGGTTTATTTCCTCGATCTTTCTACTCAAATACTGCTAGTATTTTTTAGTAAATATTGAATATGATGAAACTTTGTTTGCTTAAATACCAAAAATAATAATTTCTATTTAATACAGAATGGCTAAACTAAGAGGGGGGGGGGGGTTCTCTCATATGAGTTAGTTCTTTTTTTTTTTTGTAAATTTGTTTTCGTTATTATTATTTTTGTTGTTTGATTAGGAGCGTTCATATCCAAATGAAACCAAGTGATTGCTAAAAAATATATTCTATATTTATTTTTAATAAAGTATATAGGCCTACATTTCTACAAATTGTTTTTTGAGGTAATCGAATTTAGAAATCTAAAGACCTAAACGCAGGGACACTTTTTCATGTTCCCTCCTTCTAAATAGAAACTTAAAGCTGTGAAGATAGTTAACATAAATGACACAAGAGGCAGCACTTGCCGAAGGCGCCTTGTTGTTAGGCAAAATGCTAATTAAGTTTAGAGATTGCGGTGTAGGTTTTAGGTGAAACATTTTAAATGAGGTTGTGTTTATATATGTGGGGTTTCATTGGGTTATGTGAGTAAAAACAAAAATTTTTTTTTTATTATACTCGATATATTTCGGGATATTATCCCATCTTCAAGAGTTACAAACGACAAAATGTTAATGTTCATGCCTAGTCGATGGGAATTCGTGTTTTATTAGGATCTCAAATTTCAAGGTATATAAGGGCAGGGCGAGGGCCCCCCCCCCCCCCCCGAAATTTCCCAAACACACACACACACACACACACACACACATATATATATATAATATCGCAAAAAATTTCGTGTGAAAAAAAATATAATTTCTTAAAAAAAAAAATTTTCCGCATTTTTGAGTTCGGGCTACACACAAAAAAAAATCAAGCCTGAGATTGTATTCCTTCCAAAGGTAATATGACTTCAAAAATTGAAATTTTAAAAGTAGCTTTTTTCTTACCAAATGTTGATTGGGTTGCCGACTGTTTGTGATGCATATTTCAGTAAATATGTACTGGAGATAATATTTAGGCTGTTTCTTCCTGATTAAAATGGTTTTTGTTTCATCACTCTAGAATGCATGGTTTCCGAGTTATACAAGTTAACGCAAACCCTTAAATACGCCAAAATTAGCGAGTTTCGCAAAACAAAAATGGCCGCCGTAGAAGTAACAAAAGAGATAAAAAATTTTTAAAAACACTTTTGAACTCAGAAATAATGTAGGGATCTAGGAAAAAAAATTATTTTTTACAAAATAGTCGAGCGACCACTGCTGTATCACTTTAAATGGATAGACCCTATATATATATATATTACATATATGCATAGGTAAGAGAAAGTAATAAGTTCAATATATAAATGTAATCAAATATATTTGAATTATTAACTTACACTAGCTAGTACTTTCCATATACCAGAAACTTAAAATTATGCAAACTATATTAAATTAAACAAAAAGATTTTCAATCAGTCGTTTCTTCTTTTTTTCCATAATTTTTTGGGTTTATAGCTGCTGATTGAGTACAATCATGTGCTTTGTAGACACCTACCAATTGATCAGCTAGCTCGAACATATTTGTTCTTAAAGAGATAATAATAAATTGAGTGTTCTTTGTCCTTTCCTAAAATAAATAAATTCCAAACAATTAATTATACAAAGTTTGACAATGTAGTTTAAAGTTATTTGAAAAACAGAGCTGTCCCAAATATTAATACCTAATAAATAAAATAAAAAATCTGGTGTGACTGGCGCACAGCACACAACTTTCTCTTACCCTTCGGTAAGAGAAAGTTGTGCACTGTGCTGGTCACACCAGATTTTTTGTGTCGAGATATATTTAGTTTCCGATAGCACCTTAGTTTCAAACTTGCGTTTTAAATGTTGACTGCTTCAAATAAACTATGGTTATTTTTCAAAATTTTAATCTCATATTTGGACATTTTATACACAATATAGATTCGTAAATAAATACAAAATTTCATAAGAATTGGAAAAAAAAATTTTAAATGCGTAAAAAGTTCCAAAGGGGACCCCCTTTTGAATCGAAATTAACATACAAATCCCTATAGGAAATTAACATTGTTCCTATGCGAAGATAAGGTGGAAAGGGAATTTAAAAAGAGTAGAGAGAGACGATAATGTTTGCAAGTGAGAGAGAGACATATATGTTTTCTTTGAAAAAAAAAAATGGGCGTTTAAATAATAATTGATTTTTAATCTAATAAAAAGAAAAAGATTTAAATTCGGTTACCATGGCAACCATTTATTTCTCCTATCTTTCCTATGAAGCACAAGAGTAAAGTGTGCTTCAAACAATTTTGAGGGCAAAACGAGAATATACATTTGAAAGAGCATCTAAAAAATAATTGATTTTTGAATTTTAATCAAAATCGTTAGAGCGAATTTTGAGAAAATCGAAAAAAACTCAAAAAGTACATCAGTAAAGTACTAGTACTTTTTGGCCGATTTTGATTAAAAGCTTATTTTCCCGGTCCCGGGGGGTGTTTAACTTAAATATAAAATTTCAGTCTCATAGCTCAATTCCTTCATGCTTAAAATTGACAACACACACACACACAGACAGACAGACAGACAGACCCTGTCGCGAAAACCACTTTTTTGGATTCAGGGGACCTCAAAACGTGAAGATCCATCAAAATCTCGACATCGAATTTTTGACATTAAACCAATACTTTCTCTCTATATATATATTACATATATACATAGGTAAGAGAAAGTAAAAACTGGACAAGTCCATTAATGAATTCCTTATCAAAATTGAATTTTTTAAAGTATTTAGAGACAATAATAATCATTTGTTGTAAAAGTGGAAATTGAGGAGATGTAACATCAAACCAATCTATTAAAAATTTCTCAAATATGAATGAAATAATTTTTTAATTAATGAGGTTCAGGCCATTTCAGTACATAAAAATACAATTTTTTTTTTAATTATATTTATTTCTTAAAGTTATAAGTTCGATAGCATTTCAGCTTATCTTCTTCAGTGAGTGGTTTTGTACCTGGAAAGGTTTATATTTTAATATCTAATTTCAGAAATGCCTGGACCCCAAATATATATATTAGTAATATAACGTCAATGGCCTTAAAAAAAGTGTGAATGTTTAAAAAAAAAAAAAATGTCTAATCTCAAGTTTTAAATATTAAGGGGGCTCGGGAGCGAAGTGGTTAGGCATGTTTTTCCCGCTAAGATGGCGTTGTGTGTCATAAAAAGTATGCCCAAATATCAAGTAATTCAAAAATTTGCCAAGAGATGTCAAAATGGGAGCTAATAATATTTAATGCATTTGGATGATTTTCATTGATCTTTTAATAATAAATACTTTATAAATGTTATTATATATTATGTATCATTTATAAAAGCATAAAAATATATAAATATAGGCCAAAAGGGGATCAGCTGTTAGACTAGCCTGCCATCTATTGCAAGAATGCTGAACTAATTTGACAGTTGGTTTTTAAATAAATCATCTAAGCTTATTTTAAAAATTTCTTAATTAATATGTGATTAATAATAACAATAAATACATTTTTAAATTTAAAAAAAATTAAAGATTATTGGGACTGATTGTTTTTTTGTATTTGCTTGATAATAAAAAAATTAATTACGATAATTTTTTAATAAGTCATTAAAAAAATTATAGCTCGATGTCCCAATAATCTCTTATGAATTTAATTCATTTAAAAAAAAACCGCATTGAAAAATTCCTTATAATAGTCTAGTTTTTTTAAAGTACGTTTAGACGTCGCTCCTGAACCCCCTTAATTTAATTATATTAGGACAATAAGTAGAAAAAAACGAGCTTCCTTTTTCTCTCTCACTCCTTTTAAATTGCAGATATTTCGGCTTGTATACAGGGGCCATCTTCAGTGCATATATGAATTTTATGAGAGAGATTGTCAATTTTGTAAAAATATTTAAAAACAATTGAGCGCATGGGCTTCGTGCCTAGACGTTCTATCAATTGTTTTCAAATATTTTTACAAAATTGACAATCTCTCTCATAAAATTTATACATATATGCACTGAAGATGGCCCCTGTATAGGAGCCGAAATATTTTCAAATAAATTGAAGTAGTGGGAGAGAAAAAGGATGCCTCTCCTTATCGTCCTAATCTACGATTTCCAGCTACAAGTAATTACTTAATTATATTAATTTATATAGGGGAATCTTTAAAAACAAAGGTTTGGTTCCTGGAGAGGGATTTTTTTAAAAGATCTAAAAAGGTATATATAATATGTTATAATTAAATTAATATTTAAAACTTTTGAAATTAGATATTAAAATATAAACCTTTCCAGGTGCAAACCACTCACTGAAGAAGATAAGCTGAAATGCTATCGAACCAGCATTGGTTTGTAATGCCTTTAAGAAATAAGTATAATTAAAAAAAACAATTGTATTTTTATGTACTGAAAAGGCCTAAACCTCATTAATTAATATATATCAGAAGTACTCGGCGAGTCTACGTTTTAAATAATTTTTTTCTTACCTTGATAAAATGTCCCACAATACTAACATTGATTGTGTCAAGAGCCGCATCTATTTCATCCATAACATAAAGCGGGCTCGGTCGATAGTGATGCAGTGCAAAGACAAGAGCAAGTGAAGCGAGTGTTTTTTCACCTCCTGATAACACTGATATATTCTTCCATGATTTTTTAGGCGGTCTTACACTATAAAATAATATTCAATGAGGAAAAATTGCTTAATTAAAGAATTTGTGAAACTTACCTAAAAACTATTCCTTCTGAAAAAGGATCCGTGTTATTTATAAATTCTAGTTCAGCATCACCACCAAGTGTTATCATTTGATATGTCTCTTTCAAATTAGTGGAAATTATTCCGTAACCTTCAATAAATTCAGTTAATTTTTTCATTCTTAAATTTTTTATTATTTTATTTAAATCAGTTATGTGTGTTATAATTTCTTTAAGTTCATTAGATAAGTGTTCGTATTGTTTTGCCTGTAATATATAAATTTAGTATTATTATTATTGTATCAAGTGGAATGACTGAGTAGAGTTGTACATTTGAAGCAAAAAACATGAAATTTGTAGGGTCCGACCGAAACAAGATTTTCAGCCGAAACCGAAACAGAAACCGAATATTCGGCCTCAACCTTAGTTTCGGCCGAAACCGTAACCGAAACCGAAACTTGTATTTCCTATAAAAAAATTTATATTTTTTTTTTTTGAAATTTTTTTCCCCTCCTACCTTTTTTTTAGGGAGACAAAAATTTTTTCTCCTTCAAGTGCAAATCATTTGACCTTTTTTTTTTAAGACTCAAGTTTCGGCCGGCCGAAAGTTTCGGCTACTTTTTGGCCGAAACCGAAACTACGGCCGAAACCATGATTTTTGGCCGAAGCCGAATATTCAGTCGGTTCCTAGAAATTTGTATCCAGTGTATTAATTCATCCCATGGCTAATTGGGACTGTGTCACAAAGGTGTTTACATTTAATTTCCCTTAAAAGGTGGCCATTAATAAATGAATTTATTAGAATGAAATCGTCTCGATGTGTCCATGAGAGGAAAATTCTCAATATAATGAAAAAAATCTGGTGTGACTGGTCGGACCAGATTTTTTGTTTCGACATATATTTAGTTTCCGACAGTACTGTACATTCGATTTTCAAGATTGTCAAAATGTTTTTTATATAAAAAACACTCATACTTTTTTCTCATTCACGTTTTGAGGTGCCCTGAGTCCAAAAAAGTGGTTTTCGCAACAGGGCTGTGTGTGTGTCTATGAACAAAATATCTCAACAACGATAAGAGCTTCGAGGTTGAAATTTTATATTTAAATTAGGCACCCCTCTGAGGCGTGAAAATAAGTTTTTAAACAAAATCGGCTAAAGAGTACTAGGACTTTACAAATGTACTTTTTCAGTTTTTTTCGATTTTCTCAAAATTCGCTCTAACGATTTTGATTAAAATTCAAAAATCAATTATGTTTTGGATGCTCTTTAAAATGTATATTCTCATTTTGCCATTAAAATTTTCTGAAAACCACTTTACTCTTGTACTTCATAGGAAAAATAGGAGAAATGGTTACCATGATAACAAAAGGTAAATATTTTCCCATGTTTATATTTATAAATTTTATCTCTTGAATTCTAATATATAATTATGCGGAAACTAAATATATGTTGACACAAAAAAATCTGGTGTGACATTCACAGATTTTTCATTTGTGTATTATTATTATTAAATAAGAAATTATATATAATATTTAAGATATTATATATAATAATAATAATAATAATAATAAATTTTATTTGTTCCTTGGGACATACATGTATGTATGGAACTCGTTAAATACATCATATATTACAAAATTCCTTTACAGCATAATAGGCATTATTTACAAGAAAGCGAGAGAGCGACGACCTGAAAACCTGTGACATAAACATATTTTTAAGGTCCCCCGGCAGGTTGTTATAAATTTTTGTACACAAATAGTATGGATTTCTCTCACTTATTGAAAGTTTATGCTTTGGGATTAATAAATCGCTCCCATTTCTGGTATTGTGGGAGTGGGAATCCGAAAGCTTAGGAAAATCTGGGAAATTCTGCCTAAGATATAGGACGGCATGAAATATATATAGACTGGGAAAGGTCATTATTTTCAACCTCTTAAAAATTTCCCTACAAGGTGCATCGGAATTTGCACATACAATATTCCTCACAGCCCTCTTTTGAAGAATATCGCGTAGGTAAGCCGCGAAACGGAGATTTATAAGGGTAACGACAGAGAAAATTAAAAAATGTTGTTTTTTTGTGTTGGCTGCCTAATTATCATCCCTTGAATACATTCACATCAGCCATATCCAGTTATAATTTATTTACAATCTAAAAAGACCTACCTTTTCTATATAGCTATCTATAACTCCTAGATTTGGCTGAGCATTTTTCAATTCAGAATCAAGAATTGTTAAATCATATATTAATTTTTTTGAATCCATTACATTTAATTCATCATCTGTATGTTCCCTTAAAGGATCCTCCTCTAGAAGTCCGGGAATTTGTTTTAATTTTAAATCGGTAAGCTACAAATTGAAAGTAAATTAGTTATATAAGAATATGAATTTGAAAACTGTTAAGAAATAATTACAGTTTTATTATACGAGATGGACTTCTCCTGTTTTTCTTTAATTGATGTTAAAAGTTTATCTCTTTTAACTGTCAGATCGACTTTTTTGGCTTTCATTTCGTTCATTTCGGTCGTTTTTGATGATGCTTCCGAACGTAATTTTTTTAATTCTTCATCATCTTCCACAATTTCATTCTTAAAGTTCAATAAATAATAAAAAAATGGAATTTTTGTAATTATATTTTTAAATTAAATTAAACTTACTACTATTACATCTATATCTTTCAATAATTTTTCAGCTAATATTTCACTTTCTTTCCTTTTTGTAATAATTTTAGTCTGATTTTTTTTTAATTCTTCTATTTCCTTTTCAAGATTTTCTACTAGTTTTTTGCTTTTAATTATTTCTCTTTAAATTATAAAAAAATCATTAAATTATTAGGTGATTTTCATATATTTTTTTACAAATTATCGAAAATTATAGCCAGGGAGAAATACCTTTTGGATGATGAAACAGCAACTGTCAATGATGACATTTCTTGAGAGATTTTATCGATAGACTTTTTTGATTCAAATAAATTATTTTGTTTAGATTTCATTTTTCCTTCAGTTAAATTAATAATTTTTTGATGAATTTCATCAACTTTTTTTTCAAATTCTTTAGCTGATGTTTTTGCTACGTCATATGCTTTTTGTTTACTTTCCAAAATTGTTTTCAATTCTTCCAGTTTTACTGGATCGATTACATGCTCATCGCATTTTTTTTGTTGGGCTTCTGTTCGCTTTTCTAAATCTGGAAGCGTATTTTCTAAATTCTAAAAGATGAAAAAATTAATGTGTTGTTTTATATTCAAAAAAAAAAAAAAGGGAAAGAGGAAATTAGAGTTAGTAATTACAATTCTAAATTATAAGAGAAAGTAAAAGAAGATTGAATGCTTGTCTTGTCTAAGGGTTGATATTGATTAAAAAATTTGCACAATAAATAAAAATAAATAGACCATATTGATTACAAATCAAAATAAGCTTCAAGAATTGTCTAAACATACATATTCACATACTGTGATAGTCCCAGAGGGGGGGAGATGAATCACCTCCCCTACCAAAAAAAAAAATAAATAAAAAACTTAAAAATATAAGCTATATTTTTTTTTTCAAAAGTTCCTCACAAAGGCAAATTTTTTTCAATTAGTATATACGAGGGTTGTTCCGAAAGTAAGTTTCGTCAATTTTTTTCAAACGGAAACTTTATTGCCCAAAAAAAAAATTCACCATCATGAGGTATTACTATTTTTCGACATAGTCGCCTCTGGCATTGAGACATTTGTCGTAGCATTCAATCAGTTTGAAGAAACCAGTCTAGTAAAACTCTGTGCCCTGTGATATAAGGAATCGTCGCATAGCCCGGTTATTTATTCCTTTTTAAATTTCCGAGAGATCTTATACTTACTTTTATCGATGCTTGATAATTGGCAGAATCAGTTTTTTATTTGATGGATTTGTTTTGTAAAGAATCCCGAGTAGATGTTAAGTGGGTGATTTTATCTTTTTCTTCACGCATTTTTTGTTCCAATACATTAAGATCCGTTTCCAGTTGTTTTTTTTGTTCTTTACTCATTGAAATGTCGGCTGCTTCTTCTTGGTTCATTCTACCTTTCATTACTTGAGTTCCACCTCCAGTCATTGTTCCTTTATAAAATGATAAAAAAATTAATAAAAAG
>JAKCPI010003132.1:0-17650 GCA_023213315.1 Euborellia annulipes
AATGATAAGCCTCAGGGTAATATTTTAAAAATTAAGGCGCCTATTAAAGATTATTTATATTATTTCCTTAAATTCATAATAAACTATAAAATACTCACTTGTCAGTTCAAATAGAAAGGGTATTATTATGATCATGAAAAAATTGACCCACCACTATATAGTGGCTTTGAAATTATTTAATTTTTCTAAATACAGTAGAAGTCCCGTTAATCCGAACTAATTGGGACCGAGGGTCGTTCGGATTAACAGGAATTGTAAGCTTGAATTAGTTAATTTTGATAATAAAGTCGTATTTATAACGTTGTAAACCGTGAAACTTGTCGGTGATATTAAACTCTAAATAAATATTTCGTATTTTTTAATAAAATAAAGTTCCTTTAATGTCTAATTTTCATTTATATTCCTCTTAAAAAAAAAAAAAAAATCGTACGCAAAAGAGTTCGGATTAACCGGAAGTTCGGATTAGCGAGGTTCGGATTACCGGGACTCTACTGTATTATTATCCATATTTATTTAAATTAATTAGAAAAATTTATCGGTTCAGGAGAGAAAAGAATAGAGTCATGATATATCATCATTGATCATTCAGAGATTTTGTTCCGATCGGAGCGATATAATATAGTTAAACTACCTTCTTCTTCTGTCCTCGCCTTTTTCCCGCGATGCGGGGTCGGCGGACCTCACTATTTCCCTCCAACCCTATAAAGCGTTTTTGCGACCGGAAGAAATAGGACAGGCCGGCCCGTCGTACGGTCTGACGCCTGTTGAAAAGAGGAAGGAAGAGACAGACATACAAATAACTGAAGGACTGTCTGTCCCAGCTCGGGCAGCTCGTGGTCGCCATCCACGTACCCACAAGATGTGGGCCCCTGAGCGAATAGTTAAATGACTACCAATTATTAATAGTTTAAATAAATGTGTGTCAAGTCTAGAGTGTCGAAAACTTAAATAAGAGAAAATAAAACCGAAGCGACCCATACACACACAGTTAAACTGCTCAGTTTATCACGTCATGTGACGTCATGTCTGAGCGATAAACTTAGGAAACTGCGCAGTTCACGTAGGTTTTTGTGCAGGCTAACGGCTTTCTACTTTTGCCCAGATTTACTGCGCAGTTAACCGCTCAGTTTCTGCAGTTTTCTGTGTCGCTGGAAAACATTCAGTGAAAAATTTAACAGACCCGAACCAGAGCAGGGCATATCAGCTTGTTCGGGAAAAGCTCGGGTGTGACGTGACGTGACAGACTCATTCACTTTCCACCAAAAATTATGTACGCGGTGCAGTTTTCACTTCAAAATTTACTAGAAACTCCAGAGAGCAAGTAATTCTATTGTAGTAAATTTTTATATTCATAAGTGGAAAGTAGAATTCAGATCTTTTAATAATATGAAAACAAATACTGATTTTAGAAACAATCTTAAAAATTTTATTTGCCAACATTTAAATGTATTCACTTTAATTCTCGGTCAAGGTTATCTGTCAGAGAAAATTAGATAAACTTGTCATGAAAAGGAAAAAAATAAAAATAAAACCATGTTGACACTGGTTAACTTATTTGATAAATAAATTATATCTGTCGTTGTAATCTGCCGCAAAGTTGTCCCGGGGCCGATTTTTCTTCTAAAGGTCTTTTATTTCCACCCCCCCCCCCCCCCCCCTCCCCCCTTAAACTCGTAACGCTAATAAATTTCAGAGGAAATCATTTAAACCAGAGGAGAGAGAACGAGAGGATTCCGATTCCTGATTAAAGTAAAGGTTAGGATCATGTTGCCCATAAAGCTGGCGGTCGATCTTGATCCAATAAAAGGTCCTGCAGGAGTGAACCCGGAACCAGGTGGCAACAGCCCACCCCACCCCTCTCGCTATTTACGCCTTTTTTATTGGCATCTCTCGTGTCGAGCATAAACAAACTTGGCTTAAATGACATATTTACTTCATTCCCCAACTGATCGCCTACGTATGGCCCCCGACGCTTGTTCGCCTGATCACATAAAAAAAGGGCCATATTATTGTTTGAGATCTTTATTTAAAGACACGCCTGTGAACTTTGATATTCACGCGATACTTAAATACAATAAGTAGAAATCAGCATACGAATTTATTAATCAGGATTAAAAAAAAAAGGTAAAATTTAATATTCACTTTCTTTTCTTTTATTAGAGAATAAAACACTTCATAATGCAGAATCATATGCGTAATAATTTTTTATCGCAAGCCTGAGTTAATAAAGATTTCTGTTTAATATTATAAAGGAATAGGGAACGGGCGAACCTGATGGGTGATCCTAGGAATCAGCTCGTGGAACGTGCCCAGGTAGCTATCGGTATATTGTATTTAAAGCTATATTAATAAAATTCCCCCTGAAGCCTAAAGGGCAAAATTTAAAAAAGAAATTTACATTTTTTTAGTAATTTCAGCATCTGAGGCCATATCACCTGCTGAGAATCCATCATAGGGGCGAAGTCCGAAAATTCAATTTTTGAGTTAAGCCTACCAAACGGTGTTAAAACGTCTTCTCTTTTGAGTGCCAAAATGGCGAAAATATATTTCTATTCTTTGCTATTGATTCTGGCCTATTCATTTGTTGCCTGGCTATTTAAATGTAAATGTTTATAAAAGTTTCAAACATCTTTTCTCGAATTGTTGAATTTCTGATTTTCGCCACTATGAGTCTCAGCAGGCGATATAGAAACAATATATTGTATATCTTCTTTCCTATATTATTTCCACGAGGAAAGAAGATATAATGTAGGGTCTATAACATTTAAAGTCTATATGGCCTCAGATGCTGAAATTACTAAAAAAAAAAAACGTTATTTTTTTTTAGATAACTAAAAGTTGGTTATTTCTTTATAAAATCAAATAGAAACTCTGAATGAAAAATAAGAGTTGTGATAAAAAAATTTTTCGATACGATACATATGATTAGGATACAGATGATCCAGGTATTAAATCAAAGAAAATAAAATAAACAAACCTAGTAGGGCCGATTTAGGAATTATAAGAATGCTATTCCCAATCTAAAGATATGTAGGTTAAAATGCGACCCTTCTATTACCCCTAAAACGATTAAAACGAGATTCCCCGCATTTTGACCTATAGAAGGGAAGGCCCTTTAATCCAGACAGGAAAGAAATTATTAAATAATAGTATAGTCCTGATAACTCAAATTCTATCTTTTTTTTTTTATTTTGTCGGCTGTTAGGTTGCCCCCATTTCAAATTCTATCTAATATGGTTAGCAAAATTCAAAAAAACAATTAGTAATTAATTGAATAACCTAATTAATATTTATTTTTTGTTCCATGACAACTGCACTAAGGTTATTACAGTTATGGGAATAATTAAAATAATAACGAATTTTTAAAAAATTATTTAATCTCTCGACTATCGATTTCGGCACGATGTACCATCATCAGGTCGGCTAAAAATGTGAAAATAATCGATAGTCGAGAGATTAAATAATATTTTAAAAATTCGTTATTATTTTAATTATTCCCATAACTTCATACAAATAACGAAAAATGGAGAACTTCATCAAGAATAAGTTATTACAGTATTTTAATAAAGAGAAAAAGATTGAAAAATCAACCCAGCTCAAAAAAAAAAATTCTGTTCCTTCTCACTAGGTCACATGCCTAAATAAAATTATGTAGTTGAGTGTAAAATGCAAAAATGAACAATTTTTTTTTTTTTTACTTTAATCCTATCTTCTTTCGATTTTCTTTTATGAAAAGATTACAATATCTATCTCCAGTAGCCCAAGGGTGGCTTTAAAAAGAGAGATGTGATAAAATTTAATAGAAAGAATAAATAATTTTTTCTCATTGATATGGAATTTTTATACAAATATTAAAAAAAAAATAAACTAATAGGCCTAATTTATAGAAAGAAATTTTTATCGGGAAGTGTCCTAAAGTGTCCAAAGACTAAAAGTTGGTGCCTTGAAAGAGTGAGTTAAATAAAAACATTTAAAAAAAAAATCTGGTGTGACTGGCGCACAGCACACAACTTTCTCTTACCTTCGGTAATCGAAAGTTGTGTACTGTGCTTGTCACACCAGATTTTTCATGTCGAAATATATTTTGTTCCCGACAGTACGGTACATTTGAATTCAGATGAAAAATTTATAAGTATGGGAAAATATTTATATTTTGTAACCATGGCAACCATTTCTCCTATCTTTCCTATGAAACACAAGAGTAAAGTGGTCTTCAGAAGATTTCAATCGCAAAATGAGAATATACATTTTAAAGAGAATCTAAAAAATAATTGATTTTTGAATTTAAAAAAAAAAATCGTTGGAGCAAATTTTGAGAAAATCGAAAAAAACTGAAAAAGTACATCAGTAAAGTACTAGTAATCTTTTGCCGATTTTGATTAAAAGCTTATTTTTCCGGTCCCGGGGGGTGTTTAACTTAAATATAAAATTTCAACCTCCTAGCTCAATTCCTTCATGCTTAAAATTGAACACACACCCACACACACACACACACACACCCACACACCCACCCACAGACAGACCATGTCGCGAAAACCACTTTTTTGGATCCAGGGGACCTCAAAACGTGAAGATCCATCAAAATCTCGACATCGAATTTTTGACATGAATCCAATACTTTCTCTCTATATATATATTACATATATACATAGGTAAGAGAAAGTAAAAATTACTAACTCCTGAACTAACTTTTCTTCTATGTGTAATCACAATCAATTAATTTTTGCAGTTATTGCCAGAAAGAAAATCTCAAGTGTCCGGTGTTAGATCATAACGTTATTAGCATATTTATAGTTTAAAAAAAATCACCTATAAAATAAATTTTAAAATAGTGTTGAAGAGCTGACTCATAAAATCGGAAGAAAGAGCCTATTAAATAAATCTAAGATGCATTTTTTTTTTTTTTTTTGCTTTTTAGACGAGTATATCGATTATCGAAATTTCGTATTTATAAATTCAGTTCTTTTATTTGTGACTCATCTATCTCACTTATCTTCCATTGGAGCTGGAAAAATGTCAATAATCTCTGGATGCTGAGTTATTAGATGCCTTATCAACTCTTATATGTGAATGCACAAGATGAGAGGAGAGAGTAATCAATTGGGTGATAGAATCCTCTCTCCCCTCTCTCTCTCTCTCTCTCGAAAAAGCATGAAGACAAAGCAAACAAATTTAAAATATCCCCGAGGGAAGGGAAGTCTTAACGAAAAAAAAACCACAAAATCCCCTGGATGTCGTAAAAGACATACAAAAAGAATTAAAGAATTTAGATAGATTCTTTTTGGGAGTTTTTTATCTTTTCTTGTCTTAAAACAACTCAATATCCCGTTGAGAGTTTGGAAATTTATCGAAGACCTCTTTTAATTAATTTCCATGATTCGAATGAAATTTAAATGGTTTTAACCTCGATATTATCAAAGTATAATCTTACTCTAAATCAATAATCTTAATTTTCTCTTCTTAAGTTAGCGAAGCAATTCATTATATAGGAATAATAATACGTCTGGGATTTCTTGATATTTTATTATCTTTCTCTTTCTATCTCCAAGGGAAAAGTCAAATTAAAAATAGTGTTAAAGATATCCACAAAAACGTTAATTTATTTTGATTGTAGAAACTTTGTTTTATTTATAACAATTGAAAAAAAATACGTATTTTCATATTTGTTCAAGAGGGTCATGTATAAAAAAGTACTGACAGGTACAATAATTAATTAATAATTAAAGCACCACTATGCGTATTTAATATGATTATTTTATTGCTTTTATAAAAGATGAAATCCTTTTGGAATTCTCATCTTCGTCAAAAAACAAAAAAACATTAGTGAAATTTCTCTATGGTGGACAAAATATGCTTAGTTTACGGAATGTAACCAAAAAAAAAACTGAAAAAAGTTCAAAATTTTTGAGGTTTTTGCCTCAGGGGGGGGGGGGCACACCGAGTACAAATTTGTGAATCCGTGGTTCGACTCCCGGCGGCACACCCTAACCAGAGTTGGCAAGTTTTATTCCGCCGAGGATAATACTAGGGCTGGACGGTAAACCGGTTTACCGGTAAAAACCGGTAAAATTTTTTACCGAAAACGCGGTAACGAACCTCTAATTCGATAAAAACCGGTTTTTTTTTCCGAAGTCGGTAAAAACCTATTTTTTCGGGCGGTAAAAAATTTTGGTTCGACAGAAAAAAATGTTCCGCGGCGGCAAAAAATTGGCGTCTCTAAAAAAAAGGTAAAATATTTTTCCGGACGGGGAAAAATTTTGGTTCCGCGGAAAAAAAAAATGTTTCGGCAAAAAATTGGCTCTCTAAAAAAAAGGTAAAATATTTTTTCGGCCTGGGAAAAATTTTGGTTCCGCGGGAAAAAATTGGCTCTCTAAAAAAAAAGGTATGAAAAGGTAAAATATTTTTCGGCCTGGGAAAAATTTTGGTTCCGCAAAAAAAAAAAATGTTCCGCGGCGGCAAACTTTGGTTCCGCGGGCGGTAAAAAATTTTTACCGACTTTCGAGAAAAACCGGTTTTTTTTTCATTATCGAGGTCGGCAATGAAAATCCATTACCGTCCAGCCCTAGATAATACACGAATAAACATGGATAAAAGTACCACGGATAAAACTAGGTTGATGTAAAAAACCAACACTTTGAAAAAAAAAAAAAAAAAAAGTTAAAAGATGAATGAATTTTATTTGAATTTCCTTTCTCGTCGGTTTTGTTTATGCGCATCTTAGTTTTATACATTTTATACGTTTTATCCAGTTTTATCCGCGATTTTTGTATAAAACTACAAAATCATGTAAAAAACCCAACTCTGGTAGCTTTTGTCGAGTATCTATTTTAATTAATCAATATTGAATTATATAAAATACATTTTTTTTTTTTTTTGGAACGAAGTTTTTTAACGCGGCTTACGCAGAGTGAAATAGGAGAAAATGGTAACAAAAATTCGTTCCCAGCTCCCGAGCGACGGCGGAGGAAGGCGAGATTAGCCGAAGCCTTGGCGAGGCCACGCCCACTCTTCTCTTTCTCTCCTTCTATCTACAGTAGGCAGCGAGCAAGAGCGCAGCTCCCTGGCTGACTTTCCGTCTATTTAAATAATATTCATATTAAATTATATTCTGAGTTGAAGAAAAAGGCGTAAGGAACTTCGTTCCTGCCGGGGGTCCCACGACCCCACACGTTTGCTTTTATCAGTATATTGACGATCTACAAGAAAAAACGCACAGAAGAGTTATTTTAAATTAGGAAAAGTTTTACTAATTGTGTCGAAAATAAATTTTATTTTTTTTTCTATTATATACAAATAAAAACTTATTACAAAGGGGTGGGGGGATAATTTTCAAATTAGCTAGCTAGCTAGGTATTAGAACATAAGACTACAAATGAACCCTGTTATTCAATGGTGTGTCAAAGACCAAATATCGAGTTTTGAGAAAATCAACATTAAAGTTTTTCTGATTTAAATTGTTTTTATTAGATTATATATCATTTTTTTTTGTCAATTGTGCAAGTAAATACTGTAATTATGGCAGATATTCATAAATTATCTCTAAAAATATGACTAATTTAGAGAAAAAAAATAAAATATAAAAAATTATTTTTACAAAATTCTCTATGTGCGATATATATTTGTAAAAAATGCTTCAAAGTCCCTTGACCCATGATTGAAAAATTCTCTAAGTCCAATTATATTTGCAAAAATGCTTCAAAGTCTCTTTATATTTAATACTAGTAGCATAGAAACTTTTTATCAAAATCACATTCATCAATTTTAAATAGTATTAATATTTTAAAATTAAATAGAAAGTGATAACAAAATTTTCTCATCAAATAATTTCTGAATAAATAGCTTGGAAACAGTAAATCAAAGTTATAATAATGAAATAGACTTAATATTACGGCCACTTCAACCTAACCTAACCTAATATTATTTATTTTGTTGTCTTCGAAATCGCACTTGATCCTCATACTCATCTTCATTTTCATTATCAGGAATAATATAAAAAAATTAAATTTTGACGTCTACGAATTCAGAGAAAATTTTCTCATTTTTCAAAAAAAAAATTATTTGGTAAATAACTTTTTATTGGTTGTTAAAATCACACTGGTTAAAACTCAATTAAACGATATTAATTTATTGTTAATTGGAAAATTATATATATATATATATATCGTTCATAGAAAAAGATAGAAAACATTATAGAATTAGGCTAAAAAGAAAGTAAAAAATGAATTATATAACTATTGATAATTTTTGTAGGCTATGAAATACTTGTATTAAATTTCAACAAATGGAATATAGTAATAGTGTATTGAATATATAAATTTGAAATAAATAAAATTAATATTTTCTTGAGTTTATATTAAATACCTCTAAACAATAGCGATGCCGGTGTTCATAATTGAAAATACTTAGGGCATAAACGCAACAATATATCTCAAGCGTATAGTTGTTTACGATGTCTTGCACTTGACGCATAAATGAAAAATTGTTCTTTTCAAATTAAGTATTACGAAACAACATGTTAAGTACATAAATCATTATTGAAAAATGTAAAATCCTGCATTGAAATATTGTAAAAATAATTTTATGCTTTTACATTAAAAATAAATTTTTTTAGGACATATTTCATAAAAAATACTATTAATTAAAGCATTTGAAACAATATTCCATGCTTAACTCAATTTTGAATTTTTTGGTCTTTGACACACCATTGAATAACAGGGTTCAAATATATCATAGTCTTTTTCATAAAATCAGAGTTCTTATCCCAATTATTTTAATTAAATTGAATGATATTTTAAAATCATAATTGACGAGTTATCGCCTCTACTTTTCGAAGTGTATCAAAAGTCGTTGAGTGGAGGATTTTAATAAACATACAGGTACATTAATTGAAATGCTTTTATTTTATTTGGATAGAACTTGATATCCCTCTCTGCTCGGGGGTAAAACAGATGTAAATTGGAAATGCCCAATAAATGAGAGGTATATTATCACCCGGGTGCCCTTATCATTTTTTTTGTTTTAATTTTCAAGCCTTTGTATTGTCTCATAGAATTCATTCTCTCTTGTCAATATTTCATATATTATTCATCTGCACGTATTTTAAATATTTTTTTTCTTTTCGTTGTGTTGTCGCATGCGCATAAGGAAATAACTCTGGAGCTATTTCCATTTCTTTTTCTTTTTTTTGTTGTTTACGATTTCTTTAGAAAAGATATCGTTTTTCTCTTCTTGTAGTTCTTTCTATGTCATTTTATTCTTTTCCTTGACTAACTGTGTTTTTGCAATATTTTTTTACCCGTTTTTTTTTTTTTTTTATATCTCTTCTTTGGTTGGGAATCATTCATCTTTGCTCCTTTTATCTGCACCTTTTTTGTTCATATTTTCTTTGTCTTTATTTATGAAAGACAAATAGACATTCATTTTAAGCAGCGAGGAATAAAATTTATAAAGTAATCAGACAATCTTTAATCGATTTACTTGATTTATATACATAAATAAGAAATTAAGAATATACTGGTAAAATTTGAAGAAAGGAAAAAAAATATTTATTAAATGAACTCGACATTTTTTTATTTGTTCAGTATATATTTAAAATGGAAGAATGATTGGTGATTTTTATTATAAGTAGTTTTGTGGAATTGGATCTGAATCGAATTTTAGTATATCTGGTTTGATTCAGGAAGCATACGGTCACAAAGCCATAGAAGCCATAAAGGCTTTAACTTCAGTCTTACGGTCTTAAATACACATAATTTTTTATCTAGTAATTTAGGCTATATAAACCAATTTCTTATTTTTAACCACAAAGTTCAATGTAATAGTATATCCCGAATAAAAATGATTAAAAATGATCAGGGATCCACACGCCCGCAGCAGGTCTGCATAGTGAACCTTTAGGGACACACAGGGATACACACGCCCGCACCAGGGACACCCATTTTTTCTTCTGGTCTTTTTCGATCTACTGTGTGTATCCCTGGTGCGGGCGTGTGTATCCCTGTGTGTCCCTAAAGGTTCACTATGCAGACCTGCTGCGGGCGTGTGGATCCCTCGATCATTTTTAATCATTTTTACTCGGTTCAAATGAAAATCTTACGAGATCATCTAAATATATTTTGAAAATAAATATGTTACAAAATTTCCTGCTTTGATAGGGCAGAAATAAAATGAAAAATTAAAAAAATAATTTTTTTTTTCTTATTTATTATGACCATACCAAAAATAATGATTTTCCTCATTAAGGATTGTTTATGATCAAATATTTTAATAAATTTTTAATCAAAGTTTATAACCTACGAAAAATATTTAAGTATGATATTTGAAAGTTTACTCTCAACTCTATACATCTTAAAAAAAAAAGTATTTTAATAAATATTGCCTTGGAAATAAATGTTTTCTCAACAACTTTTTTTTTTTATAGACTAGAAGAAGATGCACAAAAAAAAGCTGATGTAAAATTATGAATATCAATGAGTTTACTTAAACTTTTTGAAAATATACAAGGATCACTTGTTATAAAGTTTATTTAAAGAAGAGTCTCTAACTGGATTTCAATGTTTTATATTAAGTTTAAAAAAGTTATGCTATTCATATGCGAAAACAAAGAAAAATTTTCAAACAATAAAAATAATATCTCTCATGTTAGTCAATAAATTTAAAATTTTATTATTTTATCAAGTGTATCTTTTTAATTAAAGAAATAGTTATCGGCAAAGTAAAATATTATTCGTAGATATTATACTTCTATTCTTTCTAAACATAATTATAAATCTTTGATAAAATTTACAACCAACCTTGAAGGTCAAAACTTGTTGTGCCCTTCCCTCTCCCATATAAAAATTTAATAATAATGCAAAATTTGAGTTAAAAAAAAGAAAAAAAAATAACAAAAACAAATGGAATGTCTAATAAGAATCAGTTGCAAAAAAATTTTATTTTCCCACTCACAAACAAAAATCCTGGCTAAGCTACTGTTAAAATGCTAAGGCAGAGCTCCTTTCAAAGGACTAAGGGTTGTCGCAAATATAGATAGATAGATAGATATTTATTTGTTTGCTCTGAGGCTATTGAGCCTCCTGGAGCACAGAAAATTATACAAAAAATTTACAATGAAGAGAATGTATCCAAGTCTAAGAGTATATGATGCATGCTCTCCCTTCTCCCCAAAGCGGTGCGATTCATCCAACCGAACCTCTCTGCTCATTTAATAAATATTCGTGAAATCTGACTTTAAAAGTCGCCAGTGTCCCCGACCCTCTAATGCGCTCCGGGATTCCGTTCCACAACCTCACAGACTCCACAGAGAACGACTTACCAAATGTTGTCGTTCTGTGCTTCGGCATCTGTAGGTCAAGCGGACTCCCCTGAGACTCCTGGGCACATTGTCCGTCCTAAACTGGATATCCCCGTATAAGTAGGAGGGCTGCTGATTTTTCAAGAGACCATACACATAACACCCTAGGTAGTACCTCCTCCTATTCCTCAACTTTAACCAACCGAGCTTATTATAGTAGGGCGTTATGTGATGGTCAACGGGGACTCCGAATATAAACCTCACGCAGGAGTTTAACACCCTCTCAAGTGCAAGTCCCCTCTCCCCCGTCAGATCATTGTAGACGAGGCAGCAGTAGTCGAACTGCGGCATTATCAATGAGTTGACGACCACCCGTCTAATTCCCAGTGGCAAGCAATCTTTTATTCTTTTGAACTGGTAGAGGTGTTTATAAACTTTGTTCGAGACATCGGAGACATGCTCTTTCCATGAGAGGGTTCTATCGAACACCACTCCTAGATTTTTGACTGAATTTGAGTAAGTGAGAGCACTGCCTCCGATCCTCACTGGGGGTACCTCCACTAGTTTGCGAATGTGGGCGTTACTGCCAAAAATGATGGCTCTAGTTTTTCCCACATTCAATTTGAGTTTTTTTTCGTCAACCCATCTACAGATGCTAACTATGTCGCAGTTCAACCTTTCCACCGCCGTCCCCACCTCGTCAAAAGGGCAAGAAATATAAATCTGCAGGTCGTCCGCGAACAAGTGATATTTGGAATGCGTTATTTGCCGGCCAATGTCATTAATGTATAGAGAAAACAAAAGCGGCCCCAGGACAGAGCCCTGGGGTACTCCCGATGACGTCGGCAGCTCATCAGACATGACCCCATCACCATGGATAATCCTCTGGGACCTACCCGTCAAGTAGGAGGTGAACCACCTCAGGACCGTCGACGACATATTCATCTCGCTAAGGCACTCCACCATAAGGCCATGATCGACGGAGTCAAATGCCTTGCTAAGGTCAAACAGGACCAGGATTGTGACCTGTCTCCTGTCAATAGCGCTCCTAATGTCGTCGCTCACCCTGAGGAGGGCAGACTGCGTGTTGTGAAACCGTCTGTAACCTGACTGCTGAGGGTCCAAATATACGGATAATGAAATAAATAATTAAATACAGGATTCAGCCCCGAGGCTTCTATCAACCACACAATCATCCCACCTGAATTCATCAACATAATTTAACACACGGAAATCTTTATTTGCACCCCAAAGTTTCTGACAACAACAAAAAAATATTTTAGCTATTTTTAACTTGATTTTGAAAAAATAATAATTTCCAGTAGGAAAATTGATTTTATATTTCCAAGGTATTTGTTTGAAATTCACTTTACTATTAATTTTTTTTTTTTTTTCATTTGCTTTGGGTGGAGTGCAGTAGAATAAATGGAATAAATTTATTATCCAAATTTTCCATTCGTTTAATATTTTTTTTAATACTTTAAGAGGCGTAGAATAAAAGATTAGAAGAAAAATGTTTCTTTATAATCTAAACTGCTGGCGTTTCTAAAGATATCAACGGTGTTAAAATTACAATGAAAATTTTAAAATTCTATCTTATATATCATTAAATTAATCCCCCCACCCCCTGAGGCCGAGAGTCTAGAGCCGTTGATTCGGATCCCAAGCAGTCGATGAATATTTATTTAAATAATTTGGATACCAAATGGGATAAATAAATTGTCATCTTAATTTGTAACGTAATATATAGATATTTTTTTTCGTTATTATTATATATTTTTTTTTCGTTATTATTATATTATTTTTTTTTTAATTTCATTTAAGGTCTTTTTCGGCATCGAAGACTATTTAGACCCAGTCCCTATTTGATTGGTAGCCAATAGAAATTATATAAATTTTGTCTCCTGGAACGGGATGCGAACCCGCGACCCTTGGTACAAAAGGCCAGCTCGCTAATCTCTAATTCACTTTTTTTTCTCATTCACACTCACATTCACACAGTCTTTTCGGCAACTGAGGCCATTTAAGACTTTTTACGATAATCAGTATGTTTAATATATCAATTGGGGGGTCCAGGCATTTTTATTTAAGTCTCCCAAGGGAGGCGCGCCTCACAGTTTGGAAAACGCTGACTTAAGGAGTTTTTTTTTAAGTTTAGTTAAAAATAAAACTTAAGCTGTTTGGTTTTTTCTAAAATAAACTAATTAAAATTTAGAATATATGAACTCAATTTTTTCTTTCCATCCTTCTTAGAATTTTTAATCATGAACTAGAAATGCTTAATAAATTAACCAATAGTGTATTTACATGAGAGAGAAATAGAGAGGATGGAGGGAGACTGAGTTGCTTCTGCTTAAAATTTTTAAGACTTACTTTATACAGTCACCCTTAAATAATAAATCCCCTATTAAATAAATCGCTAAAGAGGTTGCAATAATTTTTATTTTCTAATATATTCAATAGTTAAATTTAGATTCCTATGGAATTTTTTTTATAATAAAATGCGAAATGTTGTTAAATGAAAAGAATAAAAAACAAAATTCTGTGATTTTTAGGAAAAATTTAATAGAAATAAATATAATTGAATGAAATTTAACCTCCTCCGTCCCTCTCTGCATATTTAATTATTAATTGAGAAGGGTTGAACAATTGAATAGTGTTAATTTACCTAGTGAAGAGAAGAGAGATTGAGATGTTGCTGCTGAGCCGACATGCGAGTTTCTAAGGTCCGAGCCTGACTCTGATCGCTCTGAACTCGCCCGCGGGGAGTGCAATCATCTTCACGAGTTGGGGACCGTGACGTCAAGTGCCGTGACACTCAAGTCATCACGTCACAATCCGTGACGACAAAAATAAGAAAGTTGAAATTTAATATATATAACTGTTCGCGCCAACTTTCTTATGGATCGCGAATCCTGTCCGCTAGAGAGCAGCACAGGTTGGGAAATTACAGACGACCGGAAATGAGGCGCACGAGCCCATGTTTGGGGGCCATGGATCCAGGCCTTTCCGGACAGCTCATCACATTATGCACTTCACTTTACCCGTGCATGGTCGCGTTACTATCGGTCAGCTTGCCCGCGTTGCCAGTACCGAAAAATACACCACAATTCACTTTACTTACCTCTTATTTCAAGAATTTTATCATATCACTATTGTATATAAATCATTGTTTACTTTGTACTTATACTTACCGGCCACGCGCCAAGAAGAAGTGTTCTTTTCAGTATATTTTTATTTGTGCCTTTTGTATAATTTTGTTACCTAATAAAATCGGTGACCACCGAAAGTGCGTTAAAGTTCCTTTCCTCGAACTCAAAATTCCTTTGTCGGGGTGAAAGAAAAATATCCTAACATACAGTCTGCTTAAATATCGCCTTTATATCTCTTTACAACGTCCCGACAAAATTTGGACCATCGAGCCAGGATACAGTGAGTTTTTGAACCTTTACTTGTTCGATACCTGAGCTCGAGGACGGTACGGCGTCATCGGGGTCACCTCTGACCTTGGCCGCCATTACACGCTATTAGTCAGTTCAAAGAACGAAGTGTAAGGAACGATGAACTTAGTGCATTAAAAAGAATCGTTCATTAAATACTAATTAAAAAATTAAAAACTTCTTTCATTTGCCGCTTGAGTGCGTGAGTGTTAGAAGTGTCAATCGGTGTGAAAGTAGGAACAATATTTTATGTAAAGTAAAAGTAGTGTCAATAAACAATTTGGTGAAAAGCATTACTTTTATATTTATTTATTTATATATATGATTCCTTTTCCCTCCCCTACTGGGGTTTGGGATACAATTTATACAAATTTTTTTTTTTCTTATTTACAGTATGCTAATATTAAATATTTATTTATATATTTATTTCTTCTCTCTTCCTTGCGACATCTGCTTCATGTCTCTGTCTCCTGGGTGCCCTCCAAGACCCGCCAAAGGCTAGTCATGTGTCTGTTTGGTCCCTTTCTTATTTCCGAAGCCCAGTCCTCTGTCTTTTTTAGCTTTTTCTCTTTTTTTTGTAGCCAGTCTCGACTGTCCCCGTTCAGTAGCTCCCTTATTTTATTACATGTCATTATGTGAGCTAGAGTTTCGTCGTCTCGGTCGCAGAATCTACATGTACGTTGTCCCGTCCATCGTCCTCCTATGTCGTTTCCACATCTCAGTCTTGTCCACGTCCTTTTCTCATGTTCTTTCAAGTCCATTCTTGTCAGGTAGTCTTCCAACATTACGTCTCTTTTTAGTAGTCTGTAGTATGGGCAGTATGTCGATGTACTTATCCTTGTCCAAAGTCTTTGCGTCTCCTGGTCTCTCAACGTGGTAAGGATCCCAGAGAACACCCCAGCGACATCGGCCCCCGCTCCTGCTGACATCAGGTCTTGAAGTAGGGGTCTTCCTGCTTCTGTTGCCTTCTCCATAATAATCTTCATCCACTCCAGAGGTTCTCCGTTAACGGCCCTGCCAAGATGGTGTCGAAAGCAGATCCTCGGCCATCGATCCTCGTCCATATCGATTAGTTTCAAGATAAATTTCAGTTTATTTTGAAGGATATTATTTTGTAGGCTTCTCCGGTCAAGCTCCATCTTCCACAAGTATTCGGGCGTATTCTTCTTTACTCCCAGTGCTGACTTCATGAAGCCTGCCATGACTCGGTCTAATTCGTCTTCCTTTGATTTTCCCCACACTTCAGAGCTGTACAACAATGAAGGCATCAGCACGGTGTCGAAAAGATAAAGTTTCTTCTTTATGTTCAGCACACCTCCTCTTTTCGCAATTCCCCATAATTAGTTTGCTATTTTCCTTCCGTTCTGCTTCTGGATTTCCCTCTGTCTTTTGAAGGTGTCCCTGCCTTGTGAAAACCAACATCCCAGGTATTTATAGTCTTTCACTACTTCAATGTTGTCACCGTTTATTTTCCATCGGCTTGGGGTCAGTCTTTTCCGGCGTCCTTTTTTAAAAATCATTATTTTGGATTTTTTCGTATTGATTTCCAGATTGTTTTTCTTAGTGAATTTTTCTAGACATCCTATTCCATCTTCCAGGCTCTCCTCACTATCAGCAAACAGCACCAAGTCGTCCGCAAATTTGAGACAGTGGATTTTTTTCGGGCCAATTACTGTTCCACCCAAGTTTTTTTCTTCATCTCCTCCTCGAGGTCGTCTACGAAGATGTTAAACAGCACTGGGGGAGATCGGGCACCCCTGTCTTACTCCCTTGGAGACCCAAAATGTCTCTGTTGTTCCCGAATGTGTTCGTATTTCAATCTCAGTTGTTTGGTAGATATGTTTGATCAAGTGCAAAAATCTTCCTTGGATTCCCATTTTCCACATTTTGTTCAATAACAATTCTCTGTTGACCGAGTCGAAAGCAGCCCTCAGATCCACAAAGAAGGCATATAGCGGACGTCCCCCTTGAGAGCTTTTCTTGAATCAACGTAGTTAGAATAAATATATTATCCCCTGGTTGATCTTCCCTGTCTAAAGCCCATTTGGCTCTCTGTTAGTTTTTTGTTTATTTCTAACCAGGATCGTAGTCTTTTTGCAAGGATCCCAGTCAGTATCTTGTACCACGCGTTCAGCAGAGATATCCCCCGATAGTTTTCTGGTGTTGTCAGACTACCTCCCTTATGTAAGGGTATTACGATTGCCTTTCTCCATTCTTCTGGTATTTTCCCTTCTCTCCAGCACTTATTCATTTCTCCTAGTATTTTTTTCCTTCGTTTTTTTCTGACAGACCCTTGATGAATTCATTTATTATTTTATCTTCTCCGGGCGCTTTATTTATTTTTAGGTTTTTTATTTCATTTTTCCATTCTTCCTCTTCTATATCTCCATCCAAAGCCATGTCATTTACCTGTGAAGTGGTTTCCGGTATATTCATCATAGCGTCTGGTTTCTTGTCCGTGCCCTCAAACATCCTCGCAAAGTGCTCTCGCCATTGTTTTAAATTAATTTCTTCTTTACTTATTTGACTTTTTCTTCTAAATCTATTTATGTAGTTACAGAATTCTTTTGTATTCTTCCGATTTTTTCAATGTTTTCCCAATGTTTTAGCTGTTCTTTTTGTTTTTCATCTCTCTTCATTTTTCTTAACTCTTTCTTTAGTGTGATATATCTTGTTCTGTCTTCTTGTTTGGCTGTCCTTTTAAAGGTCTTCAGGGATTTCCAAACCTGCTTTCTCTTTAGTTTATATTCTCTGCTAGATTTCTTCTCTCTTGCGCTTTCTCCCCTTTTTTTAAATTTTAATATCTTTGCTGTGTTCAGGATTAACTCATTTATTTTTTTGAATTCGTCTTCTGGTTTATTATTTGCCTCTCTTTCTTTTAGGTATAAGCCCCTCTATTTTTCTTTGAAATTGTTTT
>JAKCPI010003133.1:0-12451 GCA_023213315.1 Euborellia annulipes
ACATCTGGACCTCATAGGGTCCCAAGGAGGCATGCCCAATAGGGGAAATCCCTATAAGGGCCCAATTAGAACCCAATCGGGAAATCCCCCAGGAAAAATAAAATAACTTATAGTCAGTTTCTCCCAATTGGGTTCTGTGTGGGACCTAAATGGGAAATCCCAATATAAAAATAAAAATTTCACGTCTAGAAATTACTTTGGAACACCCAGCGTATACATCTGGACCTCATTGGGTCCCAAGGTGGCATGCCCAATAGGGAAATCCCTATAAGGGCCCAATTAGAACCCAATCGGGAAATTCCCACGACAAATAAAATAACTTATAGTCAGTTTCTCCCAATCGGGTTCTGTGTGGGACCTAAGTGGGAAATCCCAATATAAAAATAAAAATTTCACGTCTAGAAATTACTTTGGAATCACCCAGCGTATACATCTGGACCTCATGGGGTCCCAAGGAGGCATGCCCAATAGGGAAATCCCTAGAAGGGCCCAATTAGAACCCAATCGGGAAATTCCCACGACAAATAAAATAACTTATAGTCAGTTTCTCCCAATTGGGTTCTGTGTGGGACCTAAATGGGAAATCCCAATATAAAAATAAAAATTTCACGTCTAGAAATTACTTTGGAATCACCCAGCGTATACATCTGGACCTCATTGGGTCCCAAGGTGGCATGCCCAATAGGGAAATCCCTATAAGGGCCCAATTAGAACCCAATCGGGAAATTCCCACGACAAATAAAATAACTTATAGTCAGTTCTCCCAATCGGGTTCTGTGTGGGACCTAAGTGGGAAATCCCAATATAAAAATAAAAAAAAAAAAAAAAAAAAAAAAAATTTCACGTCTAGAAATTACTTTGGAATCACCCAGCGTATACATCTGGACCTCATTGGGTCCCAAGGAGGCATGCCCAATAGGGAAATCCCTATCAGGGCCCAATTAGAACCCAATCGGGAAATTCCCACGACAAATAAAATAACTTATAGTCAGTTTCTCCCAATTGGGTTCTGTGTGGGACCTAAATGGGAACCAACATTAAAATAAAAACTTATACAAAATATTTGCTGTAGTATCTTATTTGGAATAAATAAAATCCAGTGTTCGCGCATGCGTAGATGATGAGGATTGGAGTCACGAGGCTCAATAGATGTCATTTGTTACATATAACGCATCACTTAATAAATTATTTAAAAATTAGAAATTAGGTTTGTTCGTTTCGCTTGTCATTGCAGTATAATTTACATTTGCCCTTTCTGTTCGTTTCAAGCTTGAACTTTTCTGCATATTTTCTACCCAGAACCCAATTGCGCGAAAGTGATTATAAGTTATTTTATTTTCCTGGAATTTCCCGATTGGGTTATAATTGGGCCCTCATAGGGAATTCCCTATTCGGCATGCCTCCGACCCAATGGAATTGTGCAGGGCGATCACAGCGCCAAAGCTTTAGTAGATGACCACCTTTCAAACTGTCGCCATTTTCTCTCAATCTCCTTGGAAACATAATTAATATCGAAAAAAAGCTTGTGATCGTTTGCTGCTATTTTAATTTTAATTTTTTTTTTATTTATGTAATCTTTTAATCTATTTAATTCTTTCAATTATATTCATTAGAAATTTTAGACGTAAGAACGCATTGGCCTGAAGAAGCCTTCAGGCCTCCAATTTTGATAAATGAATACAAGCAACATCATATCAACTTTATTTATTAAATGTCCTTTTGAAAGGTAAATAGATAAATTAAAAAAAGATTATAAATTTATAAAATTAATTTATTTATTTTTCACATTTCCAGAGAACTAAAGAGAAATTTTTTGTGAAAGGGAAAATATTTTCCCACATGTGACTAAAAAGGTACAAGAGTAAAGTACTAGTACTTTTTGGCCGATTTTGTTTAAAAGCTTATTTACACGAGTTCGGGGGATGCCTAACTTAAATATAAAATTTTAACCTCTTAGCTCATTTCTTTCATGGTCAAAAATGTTCACACACACACACACACACAGACCAATTTGCGGGACACACTTTTTTTGGACTCAGGGGACCTCAAAACAAGTATCTCCAACAAAATCTCGACATCGAATTTTTGACATGATCGCAATAATTTCTCTCTCTATATATTTCTTATTTAAGGTAAGAGAAAGTAAAAATATAAATCAAAAAGGAAAACACTCAAATAAATTTTAAGCTCCAAGCGCATTTAATCAAAATAATGGAGCATGAGGAGATTCTTTTAATTTTCTACCTCGGAGGCTTATTTTATAAATAAGAAGAATATTTCTTAAAAGTATTCACCAATCTTCTAAAAACCATCTCAGGAGCAATTTTATTAAAGGCATGGACGGAAAATAAATACACAAAAGCAAATAAAACAGAAGGGCAAATATTTTATTATTAACATTGGAAATAATATTATTTATTATGTGAAAAATTTTAATAATGCATGAGGACCATCTTGGTTTGACGCAAAAGAATGAGATCTCGGGGCCAGAATATCAGCTAAAAATAAATTCCCAAAAAAATATTCGTTAATAAATGAAATTTTTTTTTTTTTTTTTTTTTTTTTTCTACTCAAGAAATTGATTTGAAGCAAAAAAATATATTTGAATCTAATTAGAAATCGAAACCGTATTTTTTTAATGGCTTCTCTCTTTTTACGAAATCGCATTTGCCGATCCAATTTCAGAGCAGATTAATAAAAAATCAATTTGTAATAAAAAAAAAAGAAGTCTTAATTGAACATTTCGAATCTGATGAGATTGGCTTGTGAAAAACGACCGAAAAATTCTTTATTTCTTTTAAATTAAAGAGACGTTTCAATCAGGGCCAATTGACTCTCTTCAGCATTCATCATTGTTCTACATTATTACAGTAGTTTGCTTATATTCTTAAAATTTTGTTTTTTTCTAATTGTTGATTTTTTTTCTTCTCTACTCTCCACGAATTACTGAATCTTTCTTTCTTTAAAATTTTACTCTATTTTTCTTGTATCAAATTTATGCCTATATGAATGGTATTTCACTTTGAAGAGAAAGTAGTGGATTCATGCAGTAGCGTAGCCAGGATTTCTGCTTGGGGGGGGGCCCAAAAGTTTTTGAACCCCCCCCCCCCTTTTTTTTCCAAGAAACTTAAAGTGGAGGAATTTTTTTTAGATAATATAATAATTATAAATAAAAAACAAATAAAAAAAAAAATTTTTTTTCTTGAAATAAAAAATAATTTTAATACAAAATTCGTAAATATTAGAGATTTTTTCAATTATTTATAAGTTTTTTTTTAGATTTTAGAATTTAGGAGAGTTAATAAAATAATTATTAAAAAAAAAAAAATCATTAGGGAAAACAATAGGTATTTTTTTGTTTTGGAGAAGGCTTTGGGGGGGAGGCCCGGCCCCCCTGGGCCCCCCTGAATACGCCACTGGATTCATGTCAAAAATTCGAGATTTTGTTGGAAATACATGTTTGAGGTCCCCTGAGTCCAAAAATGTGGATCGCGCAAAATTGTCTGATTGTGAACAAAATATCTCAAAAACAAAAAGAGCTAAGAGGTTGAAATTTTATATTTAAGTTAGGCACTCCCCCTGAAACTTGAAAATAAGCTTTTAAACACAATCGGCCAAAAAGTGACATGGTATGCTTGAGTGTCTGTCTGTGAACAAAAGATCTCATGAACGAAAAGACCTAGGAAATTGAAATTTTATATTTAAGTTAGACACCCACCTGGCATGTGACACGAAGCTTTTGAACAAAATCGACCAAAAAGTACTAGTATTTTACTGATGCACTTTATCAGTTTTTTTGATTTTCTCAAAATTCGCTTTCAACAATTTTGAATAAATTTCATAAATGAATTATTTTTTAGATGCTCTTTAAAGAACACAACTTTCAGTTACCGAAGGTAAGAGAAAGCTGTGTATTGTGCGATCAGTCACACCGAATTTTTTGAATAAAAAATGGGAAGTGAGTTCCACTTGATTTTCTCATATAGACAGCATATTTTAAAAAATGTGATTATCTAAAATATTTTAAAATAATGTTATTTTTTATAAATTTATGAAAATATGGAAGTTAACTTGGGCTGTTTTAAAAAATTTTTTTATAAATTGTCAAAAAAAAGTTTTTTTTGAAATTTTTAAAATCTATGTTATATAAAGTTAAATAATAATAATAATAATAATAATAATTTATTTCCAACACGAAGATATACATATTTACATACAATGTATTTCTCAATGCATCGAAGTCCTCATCTACAGCAGAAGCCAGTTTGATGACGGACGCTCGAGCATAACTAACTGTTCAATTAACATTTTGATTCATTTAAAATATATTTAAATATGAGAACATACAAATAAATTACAATTATTACTTTCTCTCACTTGAAATATACAATAACTATATACAAGAATTATAAATATTATAATTATTTTAAAATTTTTTATTTTTTATTTTTTATTTTTTTAAATTATTATTCAATACAATTTTAATATAATTATTTGACATGAAATTTATGTCTAATTCATTGATTTTTAGCTCATTAAATTCCCTTTGTGCTCGTGTCATAGGATTCTTATTATTAATTTTTTTAATATAAAAAAGATCTTTGGATCTGCCTTGTTGGTTATACTTAAAATTAACTTGTTCCAGTAACAATGGACAATTCACATAATTATTTAATATCTTATATAAGAACAGAATATCATTAATTAAAACAAATTTATCTACTGATTTCAAACCGATTATTCCGCACACAATTTGAAAATTATAAAATTTATAAAATCTTAAATATTTAACATAAACGTGCCATACAAATTTCTTTACTAACTTATCAAAAATATCAAAGTTTCTCTCACCGCCCCATATTACAGAACCATATAATAATCTGCTTAAAACCAGACTTCTAAATAGGGAAATGACACAGTCTTTATTGTGAAATTCTCTAGTTATATTCTGGATCAGGCCTAGCACTCTGTTACAGTTTACTCTCGTCATTTGAAGATGATGTTTAAATGAGAGTTTTCTATCAAAGTACACACCTAGATCTTTGATTGTTTCCGTGTTGGTTATATCATCATTGCCCAGTTTATAGACATATGTTAAAGTCAGAGTTTTTCTAGAGTAAGATATTGATTTTGTTTTACTTTTATTTATTTTAAGTCCATTTTTAGAACACCATTCCTGCACAGTGTCGATGTCACGTTGTAAGCTGGAGCAATCCAGTACATTGTCTATTGACCTAAAGACTTTCAAATCATCAGCATACAACAAAGCTCTTGAGAATTTCATGTTGTCTAAGAGGTCATTTATGAAAATTACAAAACACAATGGCCCCAAGACACTTCCCTGAGGAACTCCATTGTCAACCAAATACGAACATTCTGATACAATATTGTTACATTTTATGGTGTTCTTTCTTTTACGAGATTTTCTTATTTGAATAAGATATTTTATTCTACTTGATATGTATGTTTATTTATTTATTGCTGGATCAAACGTCCCCGGGAATTGGACTCGGTGAATTGGGCCCGGGAATATTAATTCGCCCCTCTCCCCCCGCCAAAAAAAAAAATTAAATCCGAATTAACCTATATTTATTGTAATATCCTTGCTACTAAATTTTGTGCTCAAATCACCAACTCACTAATTTTTTTTTTTTTTTTTTTTTTTTTTTTTTTTTTTTTTTTTATTAATAATTTCTTCAAAGCTCTGAGACGGTGGGTCATTTGCCTACCTTCCCAGCAAGCATTACCGGACAAACTAAACAAATTTTGACTAATTAGAGATGTTTAACCGAACGCCTCTTCCTTCATCCCCCTTTCTCTAACATTGTAAGATTTTTTCCTTAATACCAATATCGAAATAAAAGCCTCTAAGAGAGTGTACAAAAAGCTCAGTCCATAGCATCTAAATTTAATGAAAAGGAGTTTTAATGGTAAATTTTTCCCATAAACTAAATTTGAATCTCGACCTTGAATTCCGGATTCTATATCCATTAACGATAAATTATTTAAATTGCCATTCTTCAAATAAATCGTGAAATTGTAAATTTGTGATTCTCATTTTAATTGTTTTATGATCATGTTTTCATGTTACAACTTAACTCGGAATCATTTAAAGAGAGAGCTATAATTTAATTAATCAATCAAGGATTCACTAGGTTTCATGATACACCTAAATCAAATTAGGCTAATTTAATTTAATGATGTAAATCAAATTTGAACTCAAATTCATCTGGAACCTTCGGATTTGCATATATCTAAGTTTTTTCTTTTTTTCTTTTGACATTTAGAACTTAAAATTTTATCTTTTCTATTTTTTCGTCGACATTTCGGTGACTAGGATTCTTCCATCATCAGGGAAAAAGATAATGATGCCTTCTTGTAAAATGATATGAGAGTGAGTCATAGTTAAAATTAAGTAGGTGCTAAGATAAATGTTTCATTGTTCTATACCTGCGAAGTTGGCTTTAATCAAAGCCGGAATGTTAAAAATTCTGGCTGCATTTTCTTCTGCCTTTCATTCCTGAGAAAAAATAAAAAACGCTTATAAAGCTAATTAATTTATTCAACTTAAAAGGAATAGGCATTGGCTTTTTCTGTAACCAAAGAAAATTCTGCTACAAATACCAGTTATATTCTTTCTCTCTTATGCTCTTCAGCCTCTCTAATGGTGAGTTGGCAAATTTTTTATATATTTCATATATACGTATTTAATTATCTATTGAATTTAATTTCAAATGTTCAAAAGCGTAACAACATAATAATATTATAAGGAACTAGTCACGAACAATGGAACATTCCCCAAATTTCATTTCTTATATAATGATATGCATGTATATATATTTTTTTTTTTTTGATATATCCCTATTTAAATAAAATAAGAATATCTTGGTTGTGTTAGGTGGATCTAAATATAATAGTATTTCAATAAATAGGGGAAAACACTCTGGATGGCAGGCAAGATGAAAAAAATAAAAATTTTTACAAAATATGCTAGTTTACGAAATATAAGCAAACAATCCAAAGTTTTGAGGCTTTTGCCTCCTCTCCCCTCTTCCAGACTAGTTAGTACAGGGTCCTCGAGGTTGAAGTCAGGATAGACATCCTAGAGTACCCCCAAATAACCTGGAAAAATTTCATTAACTTCGGAATATAAAAAGTTATTACGACTGGACTAATATAACAATTCTAATTATTTTTACTTTCTCTTACCTCTATATATATGTTAATATATATAGAGAGAGAAAGTATGGGTCGTTTTGATAACTTACCAACATTGGAGCATTAAAATAGCTGAAGGACAAACACCATGTATTTCCCCATAGGGAGGCTATTTTAATGTTGGGGTAGGTAAGTTATCAAAACGACTTATTGGATTCATGTCAAAAATTCGATGTCGAGATTTTGATGGATATACACGTTTTGAGGTTCCCTGAATTCCAAAAAAGAGGTTTTCGCGACATGGTCTGTCTGTGTTTCTGGGTGTGTGCATGTCTGTCTGTGAACAAAATATCTCAAGAACGAAAAGAGCTAGGAGGTTGAAATTTTATATTTAAGTTAGGCACCCCCCCTGGGAATTGACACGAAGCTTTTGAACAAAATCAGCCAAAGAGTACTAGTACTTTACTGATGTACTTTTTCAGTTTTTTTCGATTTTCTCTAAATTTGCTCCAACGATTTTTTTTTTAAATTCAAAAATCAATTATTTTTTAGATTCTCAATAAAATGTATATTCTCATTTTGTCATTGAAATCTTCTGAAGACCACTTTACTCTTGTACTCCATAGAAAAGATAAGAGAAATGGGTGCCATGGTAACAAAATATAAATATTTTGCCAAACTTATAAATTGTACATCTTGAAAATAGAATGTACCGTACTGTCGGAAACTAAATACATGTCACTGGTGTGACAAGAACAGTACACAACTTTCGATTACCGAAGGTAAAAGAAAGTTGTGTGCTGTGCACCAGTCACACCATTTTTTTTATTTGAAAAATCAATTTGCTTTAATTTTTCATAAGAAGTGATGGGGCTCAATGCCTTCCAATGAGAAAAATTTGTTAGCCTCTTAAAAGGAACACCTAATCGGATATTCATTGATATTTTCAACTACCCCAGGAAATCGATTAAAAAAATTCCATTGCCATTAGTTTACGGTGTCTATACGATACCGTTACGTAATAATGTTTTGTTTTTTAAATAGTTCTACTATTGATAATATAGTATAGATAACAATTTTTTTGACCTCTTGACTGAATTGAGTCCAATTTCACTAAAAAAAAAAAAAATAATAAAAGCTCAGATTTTTTTAACTATTTTAATTTACTAATAGGCTACTATTAATATTAGGTATTTTTATTTAGATAAATACCTTTGTTTAATTCATATTGTGTCCTATTTTCATTTCACTCTGGAATAATTTATCAAAGTAAGATTGACATCAAATTCTATTAAGGTTATAATATAATATCAATTTTAAACTCTGGTTTAAATACGACCTTTATTTTTATTTCGTCCCACCTAGAGACTAGATCGACCTTTCTCTAGCCCAATTGCGATCCGTTATCGAAAGTGTATTTATTAATAAAAATTCAAGTTCGTTACGCTAATTTACAACGTGCGTTAGCGTAGATCCCGTTGCCTCTGTTTCAATTTCAACTGATTTGATTAGGCTTTGTTTTTTTGTTTTTTTTGTTTTTTTTGTTTCTTTACCAATTGCCAAGACTAATTGTCTGTCTATGTCACAAACATAATTCGATTATGGCTAATTACAAATCCATTATTATAATGACGTTGGGTTGTTTTGTTGCGGAATTCATCCAGCCTTGGAACAAAACCGAGTCTCGCATTTGTCATTTGAAAAAAAAAAAAAAAAAAAAAAAAAAATAATTCAATCAATATTATATTCAGTTGGTACTATAACGTCCCACTGACTATTAGCAAATAAACTCGCTTTTTTTCTTAAATCGATAACTAGCCATTGTAATGATCCGTGAATAAATAATAAGAGAGTTAATAAAAGCTCATTTACCTATAGAAAATAAAATTGAAAAGGACAACAGCCCTTAAAAGGGAATACAATTCCTTCTAACAAATAGCTTATTATTTTATGAAAAGTTGCTTTACTAAATAAAAAAGGATTTATGATTTTTCTTTTTAATTTTGATTTAAATGTTCCTTAAAGGAAAAAAAAAAAAAAAAAAAACTTTTATATGCATGAGTCAAAGGAACAATTGAACATCCTGTAAAGGAGCTCTCGGCTTAGATTTGAATAAATTTAAATAAGTTGAATAAATAAAACTTCTTCTATATAAGAGGTTTAAAAGAATAAAAAGAAGAGGAAAGTAATAAAAAAGAAGAAAGAAAAAAATAATATTAAAAATAATTATAAATATTTTGTAAAAATCAATAAGAAATTTGACCCCGTTGTTATGTGATCTACAGGTATTTTTTTTTTTTTTTATTTAAAAGGCCTTTGAGTGGGTGTGAGGGACGTCACCCCTCTCCCCAAATAATCCCACAAACAGAGAGGAGATACCGTATCGCTGTAGAATTCTTTTCATGTTCTCCCTTTGCTCAGATCACTGATATTCCCTTACTGTTGCTTGCTTTGTAAACGCATGATGGAATTGAGTGAATGGGAGAGAAAAATATCTCCCCAAATGGGGCTTTTAAATTCTTTGACTATGTTGTTAATTTTTAAATTACTCTCTGACGAGCTTGAAATTTTGTACATAGACTGAATTACTATGTCAATTACAATATTGTAAATAAAAAAATCTGGTGTGACTGTCGCACAGCACACAACTTCTCTTACCTTCGGTAATCGAAAGTTGTGTTCTGTGCTTGTCACACCAGATTTTTCGTGTCGACATATATTTAGTTTCCGCCGATATATTAAAATTCAAGATGTAAAATTTATAAGTATGGGGAAAATATTTATATTTTGTTACCATGGCAACCATTTCTCCTATCTTTTCTATGAAGCACAAGAGTAAAGTGTGCTTCAAACAATTTTGAGGGCAAAACGAGAATATACATTTGAAAGAGCATCTAAAAAATAATTGATTTTTGAATTTTAATCAAAATCGTTAGAGCGAATTTTGAGAAAATTGAAAAAAACTGAAAAAGTACATCAGTAAAGTACTAGTACCCTTTGGCCGATTTTGATTAAAAGCTTATTTTTCCGGTCCCGGGGGCTGCCTAACTTAAATATAAAATTTCAACTTCCTAGCTCAATTCCTTCATGCTTAAAATTGAACACACACACACACACACACACACACACACACACACACACACACACACACACACACACACACACACACACACACACACACACACACACACACACACACACACACACACACACACACACACACACACACACACACACACACACACACACACACACACACACACACACACACACACACACACACAGAGAGACAGACAGACCATGTCGCGAAAATCACTTTTTTGGATTCAGGGGACCTCAAAACGTGAAGATCCATCAAAATCTCGACATCGAATTTTTGACATGAAACCAATACTTTCTCTCTATATATATATTACATATATACATAGGTAAGAGAAAGTAAAAAAGAATAAAAAAATAATTTTAAAATGAATTAACATATATATAGGTAAGAGAAAGTAATAGTTTTCGTTAATTTAGTTGATTTTTGAAATTCACCTGTGTAAAATGAGTTTAAGCTTATAGATTAATATTTATAATCCTGAAAAAAACAATTCTTCCTCTACCACCCCTAGGCTATTGGGGCTCCAGCAGGGCCGCAATCCAGCAGGCAGTCAGACTTGACTGGCCTCGGGGCTACTTAATAATACGAGCCCCCCCCCCCCCCACCCTAAAAGTTTTTTCTACTTTTGTAAAAGGCTATTGTAGCCTTAAAGCCAACAATTTTTTACACAATTTTTGAAACAGTTATACATAGCTTAGAATATTTATTTAAATAAAAAAGTTATTTAAAAATTTGTCGAAATTCCCTAAACAAAGGGTTACCATAATTTTTTGAAGCCAGATGGACATACAACTTCAGGGTTGTCTGAGGGGAGTATGGAAAATTTTTGAAAATTAGGCATTGAAATATGCACTTTTAGCTATAATAAAAAATGTTTAGAAGATCAAGAAAATGATTTTTACTTTCTCGTACCCTTAGTTAGAAATATTTATTCATTATTAGCTTTACATATTGTTTTCCACTTAGGGAAAATATGCTTTACAATTTGATATAATTTTTGTTTAGACGCTTTAATGGTCTTTTAAACATTGCCCACAGTTTGCTGTTTCTTAAATTTTAAATTTTAAATATAAAATCTGTCTTTAGTATTTTTGAGGAAAAATTAAAAAAAAAAACCCATTCATTTTGTAACTAAACAAGTAAGATGTAAAATTTTCTAAAATAATATTTGTATATAAAATATGTATGTGATTTGAGCATTTTATCTTCCCGTCATTATTGGATTCGGATGTCTGATGAGTCGTCGATGTAGCTTTCTTTCAGCCGTTCCATGTAATCGCCGAGTTCGTCCATTTCTAGTGCGTGTCGGATGATTGCGTTGTTTATTCCAGGAGGGGGGAAAGCTATGATTCATAGTGCCTTGTTTTGGATTCCAGCTAGTAGTTTTAGGTTTGTTGCGCAGGTACTATTGAGAAAGAGTGGAGTGCCATATGTGATTCTGGATCTGATGATTGACTTGTAAAGCAGGAGCTTTGGAGTCGATGTCTAGCTGACTTTTGCCCTTGGCTAAATGCCAGAGCATTCTTATTGCTGTCCTTCCTGTGTTTGCTATTGCTTTGCAGTGGGTGTACAGGTCTTCTGTCTAGCCAGATTCGGTGTATTTGGCGCGCGGTTTTCCAGTTGAGCATAGAGGGTCCAAATTTGATGACTTTCTTCAGATGTCGTGTTTTATGAGTGAAGAGGATAGCTTCGGATTTTGCTGGGTTGATGGCCTGTTTCCAGTACTTTAAGTAGCAGTTTATTTTCTTTGAGTATTTTTCTATTCTGGATTTGAGACAGGTGTAGTTTCGGTGACTGTAGAATAGGGCTATGTCAACAAACAATGTCTTGCAAACATTATCGTCTGTCTCTCCGCCTTCTCTCATAGGCCTAATGTTAATTTCCTATAGGGATTTGTATGTTAATTTCGATTCAAAAGGGGGTCCCCTTTGGAACTTTTTACGCATTTAAAAATTTTTTTTCCAATTCTTCAATCAAATTTTTTTTCCAATTCTTATGAAATTTTGTATTTATTTACGATTCTATATTGTGTATAAAATGTCCAAATATGAGATTAAAATTTTGAAAAATAACCATAGTTTATTTCAAGCAGTCAACATTTAAAATGCAAGTTTGAAACTAAGGTGCTATGGGAAACTAAATATATCTCGACACAAAAAATCTGGTGTGACCAGCACGGTGCGCAACTTT